>PVKA01026515.1:0-31570 GCA_004027165.1 Ctenomys sociabilis | reverse complement strand
AGTTCAAAGAATCCACAAAACAAAAAGCTGGTTCTTTGAAAAACTAAATAAAGTTGATAAGCCTCTTGCCAACCTCATCAAAAAGAGGCAAAAGAAAATTCAAGTACAAGCGATAAGGAATGAAAAGGGTGAAATCACCACAGACCCACTGGAAATTCAGAAGATTATTAATAGTTACTTCGAGAATATTTACGCTCACAGAATAGAAGACACAGAAGAAATGGACAGATTCCTCGAAAGGTAGAAACTGAATCAGGAAGATATAACAACTCTCAATAAGCCAATAACAGCCAATGAAATACGAAACGTAATAAAAAGCCTAACGACAAAGAAAAGTCCAGGTCCTGATGTATTCACAGCTGAATACTGCAAGAAATTTATAGAAGATATAATCCCCACACTCCACAACCTCTTCAATGAAGTTGAAAAGGAAATAGCCCTCCAAAAATCATTTCTGGAGGCAAGTATAATACTGATTCCAAACCCAGGGAAAGACACAACCAAAAATAACTATAGGTCAATCTTCCTCATGAACATAGATGCAAAAATCCTCAACAAAATCCTGGCAAATAGAATACAGCAAATCACCAAGAAGATCATACACCATGACCGGGTAGGATTCATCCCAGGGATGCAAGGATGGTTCAATATTCGAAAATCTATAAACATAATAAACTATATTAATGGGCTGGAATTAAAAAACCACATGATCTCAGGCCCTTCTGCTTGCCACAGAAGCACTTATTCCACTGAGCTACTTACCCAGCCCTTAAAAACCACATGATCATCTCAACTGATGCAGAGAAAGCTTTTGACAAAGTCCAACACTCATTCAAGGTCCTACAGAAAATTAGAATATATGGACTCTAACTTAACTTGATAAAAGCCATCTAGACAACCCAAAAGCTCATATAATCCTAAATGGGGAAAAACTGAAATCTTTTACTCTTAAATCAGTTACACTCAATTCCATCTTGTCAAGGTATCTTAAAACTGTCTCATTGATATTTGTACTTCAATAAAAGAAAAAAAAATCAGGTAGAAGACAAAGATGTCCTCTATCACCCCTCCTATTCAATATAGTCTTGGAATCCTTAGCAACAGTCAGTAGAAAAGAGGGAGAAATAAACTGAATAAGAATAGGTAAAGAAGAAGTTAAATTATCACTATTTGAAGATGACATGATACTTTACTTGGAAGACCCCAAAAATTCCACCAAGAAACTACTAGAACTGATAGGGAAATTCAGTAGCATAGCAGGATACAAAATCAACACTCGAAAGTCAATAGCATTCCTCTACACAGATAACAAGCACACTGAAAGGGAAACAATAGAGACAATAATTTTTACAGTAGCACCGCAAAAAATGAAATACCTTGGGATTCACTTAACCAAGGAAGTCAAAGATCTTTTCACAGAAAATTACAACACCCTAAGAAAAGAGATTATAGAGGATTTCAGAAAATGGAGATATTCCATGCTCCTGGATAGGAAGAACCAACATCGTGAAGATGGCCATACTCCTAAAATTGCTCTACAGATTCAATGCAATCCCTATCAAACTGCCACCAACATACCTCCCAGACCTAGAGAAATCATTCCTAAAATTTATTTGGAAACATAAACGACCTAGAGTAGCAAAGGCAATCTTGGCCAATAAAGATAAGGCAGGGGACATCGTAATTCCTGACTTGAAATTATACTACAAAGCCACTGTGATAAAATCAACATGGTATTGGCAACAAAATAGACCTGAGGATGAATGGAATAGATTAGAAGGTGCAGAAACATCTATGAACACACTCAGCGATCGGATCTTTGACAAAGCCACCAATCATACTTACTGGAAGAAGGATAGCCTCTTTAACAAATGGTGCTGGAAAACTTGGCTTTCTACATGTCAAAAACTAAAACTTGACCCAGCTCTATCACCATGCACTAAGTTAAAGTCAAAATCGATTAAAGATCTAAACATTAAAACAGAAATACTCAATCTCCTGGAAGAGAAAGTAGGAGGAACTTCTTGAAGACACAGGGATAGGGAAAGAGTTCATGAGCAAACATATATTCACACAGGAAGCACTTGAAAGAATCAACAACTTGGATCAACTCTTCTTAAGGAGCTTCTGTATGTCAAAAGAAATTGTGAACAGAGTGAAAAGACAACCCACAAATTTTGAAAATATCCTAACGAATAAGCAATCAGACACAGATCTGCTGTCTAGAATATATAAAGAACTAAGATATAACAGGGTCCTCGAATTTAAAGACCCAATTCAGAAATGGGCATCTAAGATGAATACATAGTTCTCCAAGGAAGAAATTAAAGAAGCAAATAAATGTACGAAAAAATGCTCCACATTGCTAGTCATCCGTGATATGCAAATAAAAACAACACTGAGGTACCATCTCACTCCAGAAAGAATGGCTATCATAAGGAAATCAACCAACAACAAATGATGGAGGGGTTGTGGGGAAAAGGGAACACTTCTCCACTGCTGGTGGGAATGTAGACTGGTACAACCATTGTGGAGGTCAGTGTGGAGACTCCTCAAAAGAGTAAGACTAGAAATCCCATTCAAGCCGGCTATCCCCCTACTAGGAATTTTCCCAGAGTAACTGAAAACATTGTATCATAGTGATATATGTGTACCCATGTTTATAGCAGGGAAATGTAGCAAAATCTTGGAAACAACCAAGATGTCCATCACATGAGGAATGGTTGAAAAAGATGTGGTATTTCTATATAATTAAGTATTACTCAGCTATTAAAAATGATAAGCTTGAAGCATTTATAGTGAAGTGGATACCACTTGAACATATACTCATAAGTGAAATAAACCAGACATACATGTGTAAATATTGTATAGTCTCCCTAGTATAAGAAGCGAAATGCAGAAATACAAATAGAAACATACAACAACCAAATACTGTTGAGTCAGATAAGTCAAAGTGAATGGCATATGCTGCAAGATACTAATCAGCTTTTCTTCTGGATGATTAGCAACGTAAGTTCACAGATCAAAATTGGAGAAATAGAAGAACCACAAGGCCAGCCAACATTTTGTCTGTAGCCTTTCCATGTCAGCGAAGACTCAGGACATTGGTGAACTTGTACTGTAGCATCATGAACCTCAGTTGTGCCCCAAATTTTCTGAACCAGGAGATTATGGAGCTACAGAGGAAAGAGACTGATGATGTATAGTGTGCCTGGGGAGGGTCGCATGGAGAGAAAACTTTCTCTCAGGCTCTCACAGAAAGCAAACTGGTCAAGCATTGGCTGTGACTCATCCACATGGATGACACAGACAAAGAATCTACAGAATAAGGTACAGGACTACAAGATCAACCCTGAGGGGACTTCACTGACCTCATAAGAAACAAAAAGTACATGTGTTTGTATATAGGTCTTGCTCTGTCTAGGTCTTAACCATCTGGCAGAAAAGTATAAAAATGAAGTATACACCACGGGGCCCAAATAATAAATTGAGCTAAATGGCTACGGTCGACAACTTCTTCGGATAACTCACTATTGTTGTGGAATGCTGAACTGTGTTGGATTGTGTAGTCGAGTTCAGCTACCTAAATTAGTTGAATGACAATGTAGCACCCATCTTTGACAGGTGTACACAAAGGAAGGGGTATAGAAAGGAAGAATCATGAGGTGTGTGTATGGATAGTACAGTTGGGATAGATAATGCCATGCTTCTACATAATTCTATGTGAGGCAAGATTTGCGCTAATGGTGGCTGGACAGGATATTATGTCGGCTTCTAGTACTATGGACAACCACTAGGAAAATAACAAGGTAGAAAGTATTAATTATTAAATCTTTGATATAATTCAGGTATAAAAATAAGATATGCAAACGGCTACACTCTCTTAGTTTACTGGTAAGAGAAATATGGTATAATAATATCTGTACGTATAATATAATGTATGCACCTTCTATGATACCAAAACATTATGAAAACAGTTTGCAATGCATTAATTTATCAAATCCATGTTGTCAAGGTATCTTAAAACTGTCTCATTGATATTTGTGCTTCAATTAAATAAAAATTTAAAAAAGATCAAGATAAAGCAAGACAAGGAATGTAAGTTTTGTGTCTGATAAAGTCAGTCAAATCACCTCAGGATTTATCCTGTAACCCTGTAGTGCACTTTGTAGATCCTGTGTCAGTGTCAGCCATGTGGATGAGTCATGGCCATTGCCTGACCAATTTGCTCTCTGTCCAAGACTGAGAGAATGTTTTCTCTCCATGAGTCTCTCCTTAGATGCACTATAGATCATCAATCACATTCTTCTGTGGCTCCATAATCTCCTTGATCAGAAAATTTGGGGCACAACTGAGTTCCATGATGTTACAGTACAGGTTCTCCTATGTCATTAGTCTTCACTAACCTTGAAAGGCTAGGGCCAAAATGTTGGCTGAACTTGCAGCCCTTCCTTTTCTCTAATTTTTGGTCTGCAAACTTAGGTTGTTAACCATCCAGAAGAGAAGCTCTTTATTACCCTGCAAAATATGCAGTTCAGTTTACCCTATCTGTCTAAGAATCATTTTTGGTATAACATGAAACAGGTACCCTCCATCAAGTATTGATATGTTAAAGTTTAAGTCCCTACAGAATATGAAGAAAAAAATAGAAAATAGCAATAAACATGTATTTTTACACAGAAATTTAGTAATCTAACAATATATAGCATTGTAGCAGGACAGTCCTGTACATCTTTTTCTTGTGTCTTTTTTCGTTTATTACACTTAATTTAAAAAAGAGGAAAAAACTTTTATTTGAGAGAGTATGGTAATAATTGGTATATCATGACAAGAAATGTGTATTTAGAAGGCCAGAATGACAGGCATTCCATTTGTGACCCTTTTATTACACATTGCTATTTTCAGTGCAGTTGCTTGGTTCACAGGTATCAATATGCATAGTTACTCAGGATGAGAATCCTACCAGTTAACCACTAGTTTCAAAAACTTGCTGATGTTTCTCAGGATCATTTCCTTACCCATATTGTGCATATAAATGTATGGCTTTGCCCCTGTCATGTTTCCCAGCTTTTCTCCTTGCCCTCTCCTAGTTGTGCAATTATCAATTTCTCACTTTCCTTTTAATTATGTTATACTGGGGCCGGGGAGATGGCTCGGTAGAATAAGCACTTTCCTGGCAAGACCAAGGGCCTGAGTTCAATTCCCGGTTCCCCCAAAAAAATAAAAACAAAAAACCTTTAATTGTGTTATACTTTTCTATTGGTATTTCTTTTGAGATCTTATGCTAGGGAGACTATATGATATTTACACGTGTCACTTTGGTTTATTTTTCTTATACGTATATCTTCAAGTGGCATCCACTTAAATATGAAGGTTATGAGTTTATCATTCTTTATAGCTGAGTAATACTCCATTGTATAAAGATACCACATCTTTTTCAACTATTCCTCATGTGACAGGCATCTTGGTTGTTTCCAAGATTTGGCTATCACAAATTTTGCTGCTATAGACATAGGTATGTAAACATCACTATGCTATGATGTTTTCCATTCCTCCTGGAAAATTCCCAGTAGGGAGATAGCTGGCTTGAATGGGATTTCCAGTGCTAGTTTCTTAAGGAGTCTCCACACTGATTTCCATAATGGTTGTACCAGTCTACATTCCCAACAGCAGTGAAGGGTTCTCTTTTCTCAACATGCTCTCCAATGTTTGTTGTTTGTTGATTTCATTATGATAGCCTTTTTTTTTTGGCAGAACCGGGGATTGAACTCAGGCCCTTGCACTTGCCAGGGAAGCACTTTTTCCACTGAGCCATCTCTCCATCCCGGATAGCCATTCTTTTTTTTTTTTTTTTTTTTTTTTTTTTTTTTTTGTCTTTTTGAGACAGGGTCTCACTATGCAGTTCAGGCTGGCCTTAAGCTCACTTTGTAGCTCAGGCTGGTCTCGAACTCACAACAATCCTCCTGTCTCAGCCTCCCGAGTGCTGGGATTACAGGCCTGTGCCACCACGCCCGGCTAGGATAGCCATTCTTTATTTGCTCCTTTAATTTCATCCTCTGAGAAGTTTGTGTTCATCTTGGATGCCCATTTCTGTATTGGGTCTTTAAATTTTGGGGCCCTAATTTTTTTAGCTCTTTATAAATTCTAGAGTGCAGACCTTTGTCTGAGTGCTTATTAGTTAAATATTTTTTCGAAATTTGTGGGTTGTCTTTTCACTTTGTTGATAATTTCTTTTGACTTGCAAAAGCTTATCAATAAGTGGTGGTCCCAGTTGTTAATTCTTTCAAGTATTACCCTTGCAATTTGATTTTTCTTCATGAATGCTTTGCCTACTCCTATGTCTTCAAGAATTCCTCCTACTTTCTCTTCCAGGAGATTGAGTTTTTCTGTTTTAATGTTTAGTTCTTTAATCCATTTTGACTTTAGCTTAGTGCACAGTGATAGATCTGGGTCAAGTTTTAGTTTTCAGCATGTAGAGAGCCAGTTTTTCCAGCACCACTTGTTAAAGAGTCTATGTTTCTTCCAGTAGGCATATTTGGCTCCTTTGTCAAAGATCAGGAGGCTGAATGTGTTAGTAGAGGCCTCTGCATCTTCACATATATTCCATTGATTCTCAGGTTTGTTTTGTTGCCAATACTATGCTGATTTTATCACAGTAGCTTTGTAGTATAATTTCAAATGAAGAATTGTATTGCCTCCTGCCTTGTCTTTGTTGGTCTGGATTTTCTTTGCTATTCTAGGTCTTTTCTAGTTCCAAATAAATTTTAGGAACAATTTCTCTAGGTCTGCGAGGTATGTATATCATAGTTTGACAGGGATTGCATTGAATCTGTACAGCAATTTTGGGAGTATGGCCATCTTCACGTTGTTGGTTCTTCCTATCCAGGAGCAGGACATATCTTTCCATTTTCTGAAATCCTCTACTATCTCTTATTTCAGAGTACTGTAATTTTCCATGAAAAGATCTTTGACTTCTTTAGTTAGATGAATTCCAAGGTATTTCATTTTCCATGGTACTATTGTAAAAGGTGTTATTTCTCTAATTTCCCTCTTAGTGTGTTTGTTATCTGTGTAGAGGAATGCTATTGACTTTTAGTACTGACTTTGTATCCTGCTATGCTACTGAATTTGTCTATCAATTCTAATAGCTTCTTGGTGGAGTTCTTTGGGCCTTCCAAGTAAAGTATCATGTCATCTGAGAATAATGATAATTTGACTTCTTCTTTACCTATTCTTATTCCTTTTATTTCTCCCTCTTGTCTAATGGCTCTAGCTAATGATTCCAGAACTATATTGAACAGGAGCAGTGATAGAAGACATCCTTGTCTTGTACCAGATCTAAGAGTAAAAGATTTCAGGTTTTCCTCATTTAGCATTATATTAGCCTTTGGGTTGTCATAGGTGGCTTTTATCAAATTGAAGTAGAGGCCTTCTATTTCAATTTTTTGTAGGACTTTAAACATGAATGATTGTTAGACCTTGTCAAAAGCCTTTTCTGCATCAATTGAGATGATCATGTGTTTTTTAGACTTTGTTTTATTGATAAAGTCTATTACATTAATAGATTTTTGAGTATCGAACCATCCTTGCATCTCTGGGATGAATCTTACCTGGTCATGATGTATGATCTTCTTGATGATTTGCTGTATTCTATTTGCTAGGATTTTACTGAGGATTTTTGCCTCTTTGTTCATAAGGGAGATTGGCTTGTAGTTCTCTTTTTTAGTTGTGTCTTTACCTGGTTTTACAATCAGTATAATACTTGTCTCCAGGAATGATTTTGGGAGGACTGTTTCCTTTTCAATTTCATTGAAGAGTTTGAGGAGTTTAGGGATTATATGTTATGTAAATTTCTTGCAGAATTCAGTTGTGAGTCCGTCAAGACCTAGACTTTTCTTTTTCTGCAGGCTTTTTGTTACATTTCATATTTCATTGGCTGTTATTGGGCTATTGAGAGTTGGATGGGCCTACACAAATATCTTCTTAATGTAATGAATAAGAAAAATTAAATTTCTGATATTTCTGGCATTTAAATTTCGGTTGTAATTTTGATAACCTGGGTGGATCAGTTATCTTTTGTTTTCTAACCAACAACTCTAAAATGTAGTTGCTTGAAACACTCACTATCATTTTATTGGTCATAGTGCTGCAGACTTTCAGTCTGGGTTGGGGAAGGACAGTTCTATTGCATTTGGCATGTATCACTCCTGGGCCTACAATCAGATGACTTGCTGACTAGAAGCTGCCTGGCCCCAGCTGATCTCACACGCAAATCCAGGAAGTACCTAGGGCACCTTGGCTGTTTTCCATGTTTCCTATACAGAAGAATAGCTCAGATATCTTCCCATGGTGTCTAGGTTCCAAAAGGGCTAAGACAGAAACTGGAAGGCCAGTCGAGGCCTTGGCTTGGGGCATCACACAGTGTGACTTCTACTGGTTTGTGCTATTTTCAGAAAATTATAAGGTCAATTTAGAATCCACAGCAGGTAAAACAGATATAACTTCATGATAAGGACAACTCCAAATAGTTTGTAGCCATATTACACTATCACTAGCTTATTCAGATCAACCTTGTTGAAAATATCAAAATTATGCCTTAAAAGTATCAATGGGTAAGAAGAATATTCATAAATTCCAGAGCAACTTTTAAATTTGGATACTAGTCTATAGTAAGAGTCAATTACTGAAGCATCCAAGTTGAGAAGTTCAGGGCCAGTGAGATAGCTCAGCAGAGTAAGCCTAGGCAAGCACAAGCATTGGGGATCCATCCCAACACCATATGCTACTCTGGCTCCATCTCCAGGCATGCAGAGCCAGCAACTGATTCCAGGCATTGTGGCTCATGCCTGTAATCCCAGCACTGGGGAGGCTGAAAGCAGGAGGATCACTATGAGTCCAACCTGCATAGTGAGACTCTGTACCAAATACATAGATACATAAATTAAGAAAAATTCAGAACCAGTATGTACTCAAAATGCAGAACACCTCATAGGAGATTCTCTGGATTAGTAGAAGGGTCAAGTAAAATTGCACCCTCAAGATAAAAACTAGATCAACTTCACTTGCTATCTGAGGAGGCCACAGGGAAAAAAAAAAACTCCTTTGGCTCTGAACGGAGCTAGAACAAAGACAAAAAGCAAAAGAATACCTGAGGTGTTGTCATTTGCCTTCTCTTAGCAGATTTACACCCTGAGTACTGAGCACCAATGAACAGAGTGTGTCATACCCTTAATTCAGTGGATGCATCATGGACCTGGAGTGGTCCCAGGTATCTGGCTGAGTCCAACCACTCATCCTCTCCTGCCTGGGCCTCAGAGACTCTGAGAAATAATTGTGCAAAGGCCTGACCATCATGAAGTCAGTACTAGAAAGCAAAGCATCATGAAAGGAACCTGGTGAAATAATGGCAGAGAGAGATTTTTAACAATTCCATTTATTGCCTGGTGAATTTTGAGAAATCAGTGGCATACTTGCAAACATCTGCAAGGCAGAGAGTTATAAAAAGAGACATGGAAGGTTGGAATCAAGCTGAACTGGGAGGAGTGGGAAACTCCATCATCAAAATTAAGGATGCAATGGCTGGCTAAATAGTTCAGCAGATTAAAGCGCCTGCTTATGCAGAGGCAGGGGCTGGTGGTTCAATCCCTGGGGTGTCCTGAGACAGCAATTGAGACTGGGCATGGTGATGTGTGCCTGTAGTCCCAGCACTTGGGCTGTAAACAGGAGGATCACTACGAGTCTGATCCATGCGCTGAGACCTTGTATACCCTGTCCACCTTGTCCTAATTTTTTTTTTTAAAAAGGGATACAGTGGGTACTTTGATCAACAGACTGAATAAATTAAATCTTCCAGCTGAATTAGAATGAAAGGTGAATTAGGAGAGATTGTCCAAGACTGAGCACAGAAAGCAAGGAGAGGAAAATCTCTGCCATCCCCACTTGGAGTTCTGGAGTAAAGGTTGCCTGTGATGTGGCTCTCATATTGGGCGGAAGAGACTGGACTTAAGTGCCACCACCTTCTCTGTCATGGCCCAGGAGCAGCCCTAAGAGAAGCACCACCTTAGTCCTACGACTGTGAAGGCCCTGAAGGAGCTCACCACTGGAGGCATATGAAGGTAGGAAGAATGAAAAATGCAAAGGTGTGATGAACACAGAAATCAGGAGCATAGTCACCTGTGGGAGTTGGGGAGATTTTTGAAGGACAAAAGTGAGCAGGAAGATTTTAGGGTGAAGGCCATGTTTGTTTGACAAAATGCCTTTAAAAATTAAGTGTTTAACTAAAAGTATAGCAGACACTTTTTTTGATAGTAGGGATTGAACCCGAAGTACTCTACTGTGCAACTACAGAGCCAAGCTTTTTTCTTTATCCTTTGATATTTCCACGTTTGAGACAGCCTGGCCTTGAACTTGGAATTTTCCTGCCTCATCCTTCCAGGTAGCTGGGATTATAGGCATGTGCCACCACACCTGGTCAGAAGATATTTTACATAAAAAAAGCAATGAGAAAAATCATAAGCCTACGGAATACTCTTTACCCTCTCCCCGCAACTTTGTTGCCATAGTGGTTCACATCATCTGACACCCTACGAAGTTTAATTCAGTTGCTTTACTTGCTGTCTAGCGCACTTACCATCCTCTACAGTGTACATTCTATGAAGACAAGAAGTTTTGTATGATTTATTTTCATACTTCATGCCTAAGAGTTTATAGCATATGTTAAGTGCTATATGTAAACATGCTAAATAAATGAAGAACTGGATGAACAAATGAATTGTATTCTAAGAATTTACTTTTCATCACAAGAGAGACTGTTCTGGTGGATTGGAATGACATTTTAGAATGCCATTTTATGAATGATGAACCTCTTTGGGGCTTACATAATGATTTTCCATCAGGTATGCAGTGATCCATCTCTCGAACTGGGCTTGAAGGATGGCCTGTTAACTATTTTCTCCCCTAGAATTACCCTTGAAGTCATTTTTCTGCTCCTCTTTTCTCTTTAAAGGCAGAGGCAAAGTGAATAAAACTAAACAGAAATTCCCAGAACTCATGCAATTCTGGACATAGTTGCTGCATATTATGATCATCTCATAAACTCTGTTAGTGGTTTTCTCCTAATATGGCCATTCTGTTATAACTACATAATGCTACTGAGATTCAGAAGAAAAATATACAGCAAACTATTTTGGTAATAGTCCTGTCCTAATGGATTATGGGAAAGCAGACTTTTCACTTCTACTGTGCATACATCTTTATAGTTTGATTTTTTATTTAACAAATTATTACAAGAATACAGAGAGCAGCATAAAATTGAAAGTGAATCACAACTTACCACAATCATGAAGGAAGATGTGTTTGTAGGAAAACATGGTAATTAAAATGTTAGACTGCCTTCTGGGTTTGACACACAATGATTCATTGTGTGGCCTGTGTCTAGTTATTTAACTTGTTTTCATCATTTCCTTATTTAGGAGATAAAGATAATGACAAATCCTACCTCTTAGAATTCTGATGATTAAATAATAGACACAAATTACTTAGAACTGGTATGTTGCAGAGCAACTTTGAAATAAATATTAATTTATATTTCATTTAATCAGGAAAATAATAGTGATAAAATGTTACAAAAAGAAGAAGGTCATTGTCTGTTTTATCCTTCTCTTTGCACCATTCTTGTCCCTGTGTTGAAATGTCATGTGCCTACAGACACTAGACAATACAAACCATAAAGAGGGAAAATGAAGAAGACAAGAAGAGACATAACTCCACAGAAATAAACATTCACACTCACATCCAGTGGGAGTGAATGCAGGTCCCTGTTTCTCTGTTAGAATTTTCTTTCCTTTATTTTTGTTTCTTTTTGGTATTGCAGATTGAACTCAAGAACATTCTAACACTAAGCTACATCACCAGCCCAACCCTCTGTTTATTGTTTTGAGATAGGACCTCACTGAGTTCCCCAGGCTGGCCTTAAACTTCTGATCCAATTGCCTCTGTTTCCAAGTAACTGTGCCACTTCATTCACCTAGCCTGTTGCAAGATCAGAAGATCAGAAGCAGCATATGCAGCATATATATATATATATATATATATATATATATATATATATATATATATATGTTCTCCATCACAATAACACATACCTCAGATAATTTAATTTAATTTCCCATATAATTTAATATGGGAAATGGTTTGATTAGAAAGTTAGGAAGTTTTGATAATTTTTTGGCCCCATTGCCTTTTGGGGCCAGGTGACACATCATGTTGGGAGTACATGCTGAAGCAAAGTGCTTACTACTCATGGTCAGAAAAGCAGAGAGGATGGGAGTCTCACTGTCCCCTTGAATGCCATCTGCCACTGATCCAAAGATCTTCCAGTAATTCTCAACTCTTAAAGTTCCCAGCAGCACTACACTGGGAACCAAGCCTTTGCCACTAAGCTGTAACTACAACAACAAAGTAGACATTTGAAAAATAACAATAAATTACATTAATTTTGGAATCTCTTGGGAGACAAAAGAGATGACCAAAACCTGAAAAATATTGCATGTTCTTGTAAATGACAACCAAGAATCTGAGTCTAGATCTCTTACTGTAAAGCAAAATGCCTAAGAAGCTCAATATAAAGGATTGACTCTGGTTTACAAATAGCTGCTTGCATGAAGTGATATGCAAGTAATAATAGTATTATCAATCTGTCACTGTGTGTCCAGCTTATGTGTTTTAGATGGTTTATTATACATTACTGTATCATATTAAATTTTTATAACTACTCTGTAAATCAGTTTATAATATTTCCCAATCTGACTAAACAATTTGTTGAGCTATTAGAATGTGTTTTCCCCCTTTTTATTGTTTTGAGGGCTCTATACTTAGAAAGGAAAGAAAAATGTTCCTACGGTCAATGAGTGAAGAAAGGGGAAAGAAAGGGAAGACACAGGCTTTACTCTCTACACAAACTCAAGCAGGAAAGTTTGCCACTCTGATGGGTGGGCAGAAATGAGAAGGAGCAGATGGCCAAATGGTGCACAAAGATTCTGATCTTAGTATTAGAATTTCCCCAAGAACTGACAATTGTTAGAGCCAGGGATTCAGAAAGTTGAATGACTTCATTCAGAGCAAAGGTGAAATGACAGAACTGAGGGTCACCCCAAGTGTGTTGTATTCCAAAGCCAAAGCTTGTAATCACTCTACTGACCTTAGCATTACTGACTCACTCCCACTCATGAGTGACTATCTTTCTGCCAATATGCATTTCTGGAGCCAAGAACTGGGCAATGTATACATTCAGAAATATTACCCAGAGATGGTACTAAGTCACTATATGGTGGTGGGCAATGCAGCCACTTGCCGAGAAATCCTACTATATTAGCTTGAATTGAACATGTTAGTCTATGATGCAGACTTTCTTCCAAGAAATGTGGGCTACTTTCACACAGTAAAATAGCCATGATGAATATTTGCAGATATTTTTACTTGCAGGCCTTTACTTGGTACTTCAATAACATTTGCCATTAATATTTGTTATTAACCCATAAAGTTGGGCTGGGGAGATGGCTCAGTAGAATAAGTGCTTGCCTGGCATGTACAAAGGCCTGAGTTCAACTCCTGGTTCTGGCAAAAGCAAAAATAAAGTCTACATGATTATACATAAGTAGATAACACCAAATTAGCACATTCTTACTCTATCTGACCCTATCAACCATAGAGGATTTACTTGTAGATTATTTTTTAAATCATTGATTCTCTAGGGGGATTTCAGAACTGCCTTTCACAGACATTGCTTTGCAGCTAACTGGCAAACTAGCCTGGCAGCAGAATTTCCAAGTGCTGCGTGTTTGATAAATGTCTAGAATTTTTTTCAAAGATGAGGACAGAAGGTGATCCTTTCTCTGTGAATAATAATAAAGCATCACAAAAGGAATCTCTTGATATACCTGGGGTAGAAATGGCATGTGTGTGATGCATTTGATAACTTAGTTGAGTGAACAAATTTCTTACTTGCCCTGGCAACACACAAGCATAGAACTGATAGATAAACTAAACCATGTATATAAGTTTCATAAATAAAGTGGATAAAAGGAAAAGAATGTCTGGCAAATTTAATTATTGCATGGTTTAATGACATTCAAGTGCCCATCTTTGACAGGTCTAGAGAAAAAAAGGGGGATACAAAGGAAGAACCAAGATGTTTTTGTATAAACAGTATGGTTAGGATAAATATGAAGTTCTTTTGCATAATTCTATGAGTTTAAAAGGCAATATGGACTTTTTGTGTAAATATGGAACTGATTTGTAAACAATAAATATAAGATAAAAAAAAATAAATAAATAAAAAAACAATAAATATAGGACTGGAGGTGTAGTTCAATGGTAGAGCACTTGTCTAGTATGTGTGAGGCCCGAAGTTGGATCTCTAGCACTGCAAAGATGGATACTGGGTACTTCTCCAGATGAGGAACTGTGAGTGGTAGTGAGTTCTATGGGAAAATACCTTGTATCATAGTTATGTAATATTTCTAGAGGCAGACTATGTTTTTATGACACTACCATCATCCCAATAGAGAGGTGAGCATGAACCATCACCATTTTTTCTTAAGCATATATAGAAATAAAAGCAGATCCCTGATTGTCCTGATTTAATTTTATTGTTTGGAACCAGCTATCACTCCAGCGCTATCCTCCTTATTAACCTTTATGAAAACTTCATCATCTCTTGAATGTACACAAATGTGAAAAAATCACCAGGATAATAGGACATCTGCTTAGGGGATTTTTTGGTTGGTTGTTTGTTTTCGGGGAAGGTTGGTATTGGCTTTTTTGTTTGTTTGAAATGGAATTTTGCTACATTTGATAGTCTTGATCTTTGGGGCTTAGCAACCCTCAGGCCTCAGCCCCTCCCATAGCTGGGACTAGAGGTGTGGGCCACCATCTCTCGCTTACACTCACAAGTTTTAAAACAACTGCCAGGTGACATCATTCAACTCTTTGCTATACACTGATGCAGTGGTCATCCAGTATGGTCATACCTTTCTGTATCCATGCCTTTGATGAGTGCCCATGTACACTGAGCCACGGCTTGAGGAAATAGGAATGTTTTAGTGGTTTGCCTTGCCTTCAGAATCATGAGCAATAAGTTATTGTTTTTATAAGCCTCGGTGCTAAGGGTTCTTGTTTTTTAGATGGCAAAACTAACTATCTCAGTGTTGCCAAGCTAACAAGAGTCTGATACATCACCATGCATTCGAGATTCAGTAATGACCTTGGGGAAGGAGTTATCTGCTCTGAGAAGTCAGGAACTGGATGAACACATTTTTCTAGGAAGAGAAACTAAGGTTTGTTCAGAAGTTCAGCCAGATTGATGTGTGTGGCTCAGGGTCTATGAAACTACATAAGCTTCTGTAGACTGAAATCTAGTGGTAAGTTCTTACCTTCTCTTGAAAATTCAGCAAGATTCTACAGTATAGAATCATGGTGGACATCCATGACTCTGAGAGTGCTACATCTTGGGGAGGATGTTGGGAAATGTTAGCAGTTACTCACTCTTGCATTTCTTTATGATGCATATTCAGCATCTCAGTGCAATACACTGCTTAGGATGCAGCCTCCTTCACATTGTTAAACAGTGATAAATAGGTCCAGATGCTTGACTTTAAAAGGACATTTTAGTTAATGTTCCTTGAGGAGAAGCAATAGTTAGCAGTGTTGCCGATTTATCTGGTCATTCTAGGCTCCAGATGGCTTCATCAATGCTTGAGGAAATGGGGATGTTTTATTGAGCTGGAAAAGTAAATATGTGCTGAGCCACTTCTACCATTATGGGAGGGATTTTAAGTTCCAGCCTAGAGCATTTCTGGTAAAACTCACATGAAATGTGACAAAGTAATCAAAACCACTCTATTGAAACAGGATGAGTTAGCTGTTTTTCTTTCCCACAATGAATAAGTTATACACTGTCACTCTGGCTGCTAGCAGAAAAGTGCTTTGAAGCACAGTATTACAAACCATATTTCCAAAGGAAGTAGTTTCAGGACAAAGAAATACATATAGTGTGTAGCTCTGTGTTTATTAAATAGACTATCCCAGTGACAGTGAACTGTTTTCTTTCAGTGATAAAAACAGCCCACTGCTGAGTGCATGTTGTAGGACTGCCACCTGTGGGGAACCACTCAGATTGCTTCCAAGCTCAAGAGTATCTAAGGACACCTGAGGATGCAACGCTGGTTATCTTGCACAGGCCCATGGTGGGACACAGTTATATAAACATGACTTAGCACAGGTTAATACACATTTGTTGGTTACCAAACCACAAGAGTGTAAATATCAGGTAACAAGCTGTATAAGAATTATACAAGAAAGATGCAGCTGGGTCTGGCTCTGGCTCTCTGCTCTGCTCCATGCTACCTGCTGTTGCTGATGTTGTACACATCATTTAACTTTGGGATGTTACCTGAAAAAATCTCCCTTTGGTCCCCTGAGGAGGCCAACAGCACCAATAACTCTATCACAAGTCCTTGAAAATGAGATTACCCCATTAATTTCCCAGCAGAAGACTGGTCTGAAGTCACTTTTTTTGTAGTGGGAATTAAACTCAGGATCTTGCACTTGGCAAGCAGGTGCTGTGCCACTGATCTTTTAAAAACATATTTTGTACAGGGTCTCACTACACATGTTGGACTGTTTTCAGCCTCCCAAGTGGTGGGATTATAGTCACACACCACCACGCCCAATCTCAATTGCTGTCTCAGCCCATGCTGGGGGCAGGGCCGGCATGGAAAACGTGTAATCAAACCCAGCTCCTTGCATCTGCCTAAGCAGATGCTTTAGTCGGCTGAGCCATTTGGCCGGCCATGCTTTTGGTTTTAAAACATGCAATATGTTTTTGTTTTTTGTTTTTATTTTAAAGTAAGTTGTCATAAATCCTGAGGGGACCTGACTAACATTATCAGATACAAAAGGTACATTTCTTGTTATATAAGTCTTGCTTTATCTTGGTTTTAATCATCCAGCAGAAAAGTATAAAACTGAGGTATAAAAAGTGAGGCCATATTAATATGCTGAGCTATAAAAGGCTCAAGTCAACAACTTCTGACATTGCCAGCCCTATAGATAACCCACTACTATTTTGGACTGCAGGACTATATTGGAGTATTTTACTGAATTCACACACCTATAATATTTAAATGACAATGGAATACCCTTCTCTAACAAAACTAAACAAAAAGGGGATACAAATGACCATTTTATATCTGTATATTCAAAATAGTTATGATAGATATACAGCTACATTCTCTTAATTTAATGAATAGAAAGATTTCTCCTAATAGTGTTTGTGGACAGGACATCATGTCTGCATCTTGTACAGTGAATAACCAGTAAGATAACAATATGCAATGTACTTATTATTGAAACTCTTCTACTAATTGGTTTTGAAACTGTCTCATAATTATTTGTTTCTCAATAAAATTATTTTTTAAAAAAGTAAGGTGTCGGTAGTTCAGCCTGGCCATGAACTTGCTATGTAACCTCAGCCTCCCAAGAACAAGGAGTGCAGGCTTTTGCTGCCATTTACAGCTAAAATCTTAAAACATACGTGTTTTAAATCTTGTCTGTTTAATTATAAACTATTACTGTGCCAGTGAGAGATGACTGTAAACATATTTAACAAGATCGCTTTTGGGGGCAGTACTGGGGATCAAACCCAAGGAGGGTCCTCTACTGTGTTACACCCTGGCCCATTGTGTTTTGACTGAGGGTCTTGCCAAATTGCCCTGGCTGATCTGGAAATCGGGATTCTGCCTCAGTGCATTGACTAGCTAAGATTACACAGGCACACCATCAAACCAAGCCCTCCTGGAGCACTTTTTAAAAACCTGCTTTATGTCAGAACTTGATCCTCGGTAACAGAAATTCACTTTAAACCAGCTGTGGTAGATTGCAGAATTTTTTTCCCTCTCTTTCCAAGGTGTTGTCTATTTCTCCACTTAGGGATCAATGCTAAGAAATCTGAGGCAATTAGGCATTGTGGTGCATGGTCCTAATCTGAAATGGAGGCAGGAGATTCACAAGTTTGAACACACAGCTTGCACAGCTTAGTGATTTAGCAAGAACCTATGACAAACTAAAAATGAGCTGGGGATGTTGTTCAATGTGAAAGCCCTGGGATCAGTTCCCAGTGCCTACATAAAACAGCGACAAAAATAAAATAAGTATACATGGAGAAGTAGAGCTGTTCTATGGAGAAAAAGCAACTACAGACCAATCACTTCCATGGGACCTGGGCCAACAACCTGCCAACCCTAGGAGGGAAGCTGTTTTCTAGATTTCACGGTAGCTAGCTGACCTTGGATGCATGAGCCACCCCAGGTGGGATCAATCAAGGTATCCCAGCCAGAATCACCCAGCTGAGCCCAATTATCAGGGGCTAACTATATACTGACTTCAAACCAGGAAGTTGGGTGGATAGTTGCACGGTAAAAGCTGCCTGCTACAAAGTTTAAGCTGAAAGAAAGAAGAGTCTCTTTAACATTCTTAGGCATTTTGAACCAAGTGGAAGGAAGGAGGGAATAACCAGAACTAAGGACTTGATTATCAACAATGTAAAACTCGCCAGCATCTGAGGTAAACACATTTTCAAGGTTCCTATATCTCATAAGCAAAGAAAATACAAATGTTGACAAGCCAAATTCCCAAATCTGATTTTTAAAAGCTTTTTGGCTTCCATCTTGCTGTTTCCCCAGCTGACCATTCTTTGATCAAGGCTTTTATTTTGGGTTGAATTAGTTGAGGTATTTATATACTCCAGATATTATTCCTCTACTTCAGGAGAAGCTGACAAAAATGTTTTCCCATTTTGGAGTTTGTTATCCTTTATATCACTCTCTTGGTCATGCCTTTGTGGTACAGAGGCTTTTTAGTTTGATATAATCCCATTTGTTGATTCTTAATGTTGTTTCTTTTAAAATTGAGATACTATTCAGAGATTCTTTGTGTATACATAGGTCTCCAAAAGCTTTACCTATTTTATCTTTTTGCAGATTTAATGTTTCTGCTTTAACATTTAGATCTTTCATCCATTTGGATTTTATCTTAGTATATGGAGAGGGATATGGGTCTAGATACAGTCGTCTGCATATGTAGAACTAGTTTTCTCAGCACCATTTGGTAAATATGGCATCTTTCCTCCAGTGTCTGTTTGTGGCTCCATTGTTAAAGGTAACATAGTCGGAGGTATCTGGGGTTGCTTCTGGATCCTCTTCCATTACATTGATGCACATATGTGCTTTATTCCAGTACCATGGTGTTAGCCCTATAGCTTTGTAGTATAACTTCAAATCTGGGATTATGATGCCTCCTACTTTACTCTTATTGCCCAGGATGGTCTTTGCTATTTTGGGTCGCTTCTGGTTCTATATGAATTATAGGATTGCTTCTCTATTTCTGTGAGGAGGGCTGTTGCCATTTTTATTGGGATTGTTAAATCTATGTAACAATTTTGGAAGCATAGTCATTTTGACATCAATGGTACTGCCTACCCAGGAACAATGGATGCCTTTCCATTTTCCAGTATCTGCTTTGATCACCTTTTTCAGTGTACTATTTTTTTTTAACTTGGTGTTTTGTTGTCTCTGAGACATGGTTCTGCTATGCTAATTAGGCTGGCCTTGAGCTCAGTTTTTGCCCAGGCTGGTCTTGAACTAGCAATGATCCTCCTGCCTCAGCCTCCCAATTGCTGGTATTACAGACATGTGCCACTGTGCCTGGCTACAATTTTCACTATAGGGTTCTTTTACTTCTCTTTTTAGGTTAATTCTTAAGTATTTAATTTTTCTTCAAGCTATTGCTAATGGTATTGTTTTGCTAATTCTGATCTCATTGGGTTCATTATTAGTGTATAGGAATTCTGTTGATTTTTATTTGTTGATTTTGTATCCAGTTATATTGCTGAATTTCGTTATTCTAGGAGTCTGTTGGTGGAATTTTTTACATCTTCTATGTAAAGCATGTCATCTACAAATAAGGTTGGCTTGACTTTTTCCTTTCCATTCCTTTCTCTTGCCTGACTGCTCTAGCTAAAGTTTAGAGTACTATATTGACCAGGACTGATGATAATAGATGTCCTTGTCTCGTTTCTGATTTTAGAGGGAAACCTTTCAGCTTTCCCCCATTTCATATGATTTTAGCAGCAGCTTCTTACAAACAGCTTTTTATCACTTTGAAATAGTCCTTCTGTACCTATTTTCTTCATGGTTCTTATCATGAAAAGGTACCAGATTTTTCTCAAAGGCTTTTTCCTCATCTATGGAAGTGACCACATGATTGTTGTATTTATTAATTGGCATACCATCCCTGAATCCCTGGGATCATGCTTGGTCATGATGTGTGATCTTTTTGGCTTGATGCATCACATTTGCCAGTGTCTTGTTGAAGATCTTTGAATCTATATCCACTAATGTGATTGGCCTGTGGCTTTCTTTTTTAGTTGAGTTCTTGTCTGGTTTTGGAATCAAAGCAATACTTGCTTCCAGGAATGAGTTTGGCAATAGTCTTTCCCTTTCAATTTCATCAAAGAGTTAGAAAAGTATTGGCATTATGCCTTCCCTGAAGTTCTTGTTGAATTCAGCAGTGAGTCCAGCAGGTCTGGGATTTTAGTTTGTAGGGTTTTTTTTTTTTTTTTAGTACTTCATTAGTTTTGGTGTCTATTATTGGATTATTCAGTATTTTTATAACTTCTTGATTCAGTGTTGGTAATTTGTATGTTTCTAGGAATCTGTCCATTTCTTCTGAGTTTGTGATTGGATCCTTTCCAGGGACTTCAGTGTTAGAATCCACCACATATGGAAAAGGGACAGTGATTCACTACTAAGACCTATTTTGTTTCCACATTCATTTTTTTCTTTTTTCTTTCTTTTTTTTTTTTTTTTTTTTTTTTTTTTTTTGTACTGGGGATTGAACTCAGGACCTTGTGCTTGCCAGGCAATTTTTTTTTTTTTTTTGTCTTTTTGAGACAGTGTCTCACTATGCAGTTCAGTCTGGCCTTAAGCTCACTTTGTAGCTCAGGCTGGTCTCGAACTCACAACAATCCTCCTGCCTCAGCCTCCCGTTTTTTTTAATTATAATTTTATTTTGAAGAATAAAAACAAGAGCAAGGGAAACAAAAGCAAATACAGAAACAGGGTAACACATTACTGATTTCCAAAACAAGAACAGCTGATTTACAGTGATTAATACATTATCTATTTTTATCATCAAATATCTTGCTCAGATTAACAGATATAGTTATGAAAGATGGGATATATGATTGAATATTACCATGTACTTTCAAGAAATCTTAAATTTTTGTTGTTGACTCATTTTCTTTCTTTTTTTGTACAGAGTTTCACTACACTGTTCAGATTCATAGTGATCCTCCTGTTTTCAGCCTCCCAAGAGCTGGGATTACAGGCACGCTCCACCATACCCAGTCTCAATTGCTGTCTCAGTGTGCCCCTGGGTCAGGGTCAGTATGGCATGTGGTACCAGGTGTCAAATCTCAGTCTCTATGCTTGCCTAAGCAGATGCTTAGTCTGCTGAGCTATCTCACTGACCCTTTGTTTTCTTTTATTACCTTTTTAAAAATTTACTTTAAAGAGATTATAATAATAATTGATATGACATTGAAAATGGTACATTCATGTTTTTGTATGTGAATGCTGAATCCTGCCCTGTATTTCTTACTGGGCATGATTGGTCAATAGTGTGCATGCAAAGACTATATTCCCTCTAGTCACCTCCAGTTTTCATGTCCCTCTGTGCATACCACGTCATGACTCTCTTGTTCTATATCTTGGAGGCTTAGAGGTGCATGCTTCCCCGGCACAGGTCCTGGTGAGGTGTAGCTCTGATCACATTGGCAGGTAAGGAAAGCAAGCCAATCGCTGAGCTCTCTGTTAGACCTCTGCAGCAGTCAGGGGGACCACACAGACTACCAGATGTTATGTCTGCACTTGTGAAACCAGCCTCTCTGAAAATCATACATGTCCAGCCTGGCTTCTCACCACAGTGGGTGACGCCCCTATGCCATTCCCAGATTTAGTTTAAACTTCTCAGGGGTTGTGTATTTGGCACATTTCATTGTCATGACTGTCTCTTATGGTCATCTCCCATCCAGTCAGTGTGGTAGGGTAACCTCTGAAACCCTGAAGGATAGTTGTTCTGTAGTCTTATACAGTTCACCCCTTCCAAAAATGGCATCTGACTGTGCTCATTCTAGACCCACACATATCAAAATTACTCCAGGTTAAATGTTCTCAAATGTGGCATGCACTCTACTAGATCTCTTTTCCAATTGTCTGCCACACTGCAGGACTTGATAGTTTACAGTAGTCATGTGCTTTTCTTGGGGCTTGCAGTGCTGGCCCAGTCTGTTGTTTCTCCCCGGACTCACTGAGTCTCTCTTGGATTACCTTGCATTAATGATCCTAACTGGTGTGACAGGATATCTCAATGACATGATTTATGTTTCTTTGAATAGTGATATTGTGAACCTTTTTATACACATGCTGGCCATTTGTACATCTTAGAAATGTCTGCTTCGGTTTTTTGACATTATTCAATTAGGGCATTTCAATTTGTTTGTTTTTGCTTTGGAGTTACAAGTCCTTATCTACTGGACATTAACTCTTTAACAAACATTTCTCTCAAATATTTCTCCCAGGGGCTGGGGAGATGGCTCATAGAATAATCACTTCCCTGGCAATTGCAAGGGCCTGAATTCAATCCTTGGTTTTGCAAAAAAAAAAAGTTCTCCCAATCCCTAGGCTGCCTTTTGATTTTGTTGAATGATTCTTTCAATCCATAGGCAGCTTTTCATTTGGTATAATCGTACACATCTATGTTGTTATTGAATGTGATTTTTATTTTTTTTTTTTTTTTTGGCAGAACCGGGGATTGAACTCAGGCCCTTGTGCTTGCCAGGGAAGCACTTATTCCACTGAGCCATCTCCCCGGCCCCAGTTGAATGTGATTTTAGTAGCATAACAAACAAAACACAATGCGAAGATTGATGTCATGAAAATTTTCTCCTGTTTTCTTCTAGGTGTTTTATGGTTTCAGGTTTTTGCTTACTTCTTCAATGCAATTTGATTTTATTATTTATAGTGTAAGGTCAGAGTCTAGATACATTCTTTTGCATGTTTTGTGGAAGTGGCTATCATTTTCCCCAGAGAATCTTCTTGGTGCCCTTGTAGAAAATTAGTTGATCCTATATGATTGTGTTTATTTCTAGTGTCTTCCGTTCCATTGATGTATGTGATGTGATGTGATATGTGTGTGTGTGTGTATTCGTGTTATTATGGATTGAAATTAGAGTCTTTGCACTGAGCTACATTTCTAGCATTTTTATTTTTGAGGAAAAAACTTTATTGGATAGAAAAGCTTCTGTCAGAGAGGGACAGAAGGGGGGGCCTGAGCGGGTTGCCCGGGGAAGCTGTCTCTTTTAGGGACTTTTATAGGGCAAAACCATGTAGGACTAAGGTAGAGAAGGGGTCTCGCTTAGGTGGATGTGGGGTGGGACAAAACTATGGTCAACCAATGAGATTACAAGCACCATTGTTCAGGTAAAGTTGATTAGGCCCAGGACCAAATGGGGAAGCTAGTCACGTAGTAAGCAGGCATGAATACAGGACAGGGTCTCTTCCCCTCAGGGGTTGGGCTAGGGACTCATTTGGGTCTTTTCAGGTGATCGTTACCTATTTAAAATATCAATCCCTGATGTTAGCATTTTTAAAATTTTGTGATGGGTGTTATTGGAATTACTATACTTCCCAGGCTGGGCTCTAACTTGTGATCTTCCTGCCTCAGTATCTCAGAATGTGCACATTAAAAGTACGCAACACCATACCTTTTTATACGTTTATTTTTTTAAAAAATGTATTTAGTACAGGGCCTACAGGGTCTCACTATGTAGATTGGACTCACAGTGATCCTCCTGTTTTCAGCCTCCCAAGTGCTGGTGCTGGGATTACAGATGTGTACTACCATGCCCAGTCTCAGTCACCCGCTCAGGATATCCTTGGGGATGGGACCTGCACAGCACACCAGGAATTAAACCCTGGTCCCTGCACCTGCATAAGCAGGTACTTTAGTCCACTGAGCTATTTGTCTAGCCATGTATCTGTTTTTAATGCCAGCACTATATTGTTTTGATGACTAGAGCTTTGTAGTAGATTTTTAGGCAAGATGATATGATACTCCAACTTTGCTTTTGTTTTTTCCTCAAGCTTGTTTTGGCTTCTTAGGATCTTGTGTGGTTTCATATGAATTTTGTAGCTCTTTTTCTATTTTTCTGAAGGTACCATTGGGATTTTGATGTGCATTAAGTCAAATTTTTATATTGTTTTGATTCATGTGAACTTTTAACAATATTTTTCCAATTCATGAATACAGGGTAATATTGCAGTTTTTTTAGACAAGGTCTTGCTATGCAGTTCATGCTCACTTTGTAGCCTAGGCTGGTCTCAAACTCACAAGAATTAGATCTTCCTACCTCAGCCTCCCAAGTGCTGGGCTTACAGGCATGCGCCACCACACATGGCTTGTAATTATTTATATGTAGTTTATTTCATTTATATTTTAGTTTTCTATGTGTAGATTTTTGTTTTAAGTTTTCCTAAGTATTTTTGATCCTACTATAAGTGAAATTTTTCTTTATGGATTGCAGAAAAATGTTATTGCAGAGAAACATTACTGATTTATTTATTTCTTACTCTTTTTTAAAACATGTATTTAGTATTGGGTCTACAGGATCTCACTACACAGATCAGACTCAGAACAATACTCCTGTTTTCAGCTTCCCAAACACTGGGATTACAGGTGGGCACCACCATACCCAGTCCCCCCATGGACAGGGCTGGCATTGCAAGCTGGGGATAGAACCCCAATCACTGCATCTGCCTAAGGAGGAACTTTAGTCTAATGAGCTACCTGGCAGGCCCTGTTTTATATTTTTATCCTGATACTTTACTAATGTTGTTTGTCACTTCTAATATTTTTGGTAGAATATCTAGGGTTTTCTACAAATGATGTTTATATAAATTCAATTTCACTTATTAGTATCTCATTTGGATTGTTTTCAATTTTTCCTCCCAAATTCTCTAAATTGTAAGAGTGGTCATCTTTTACCTCTTCCTGATTTTAGAAAACTCCGCTCAACTTTTCACCACACAACATGTTAGTAGCGGGCTTGTCATGAATTACCTCAATAAAGGTGTTGTTGAGCTACATTCATCAAAATGTGCTAAAAAAGGGGGGGAGCTGACCAAATAGCTCAGTAGATTACAGTGCCTGCAAGCAGGCACAGGGGCAGGGATTCAATCCTGGGCCTGCTGCTGAGCCGGCAATTGAGACTGGGCATAGTGGCACATGTTTATAATTCCAGCTCATGGGAGGCTGTAAACAGGCAGATTGCTCTGAATCCAATCTAGTGTTGAGAACCTGAACACCTTGTAGACCCTTTTCTAAAATAAAAAAATACAAATAAAAAAGAAAGAAAGAAATGTACTATACAGAGAGATACTGATACACATCTACTGGAATAGCCAAGAGCCAGAACACTGAGATCTTTTTGGAAGACAGTTGAAAACTTCTTACAAAACTAAACATGTTCTGACCATATAACCCCTAAGTCATGCTCCTTGTTATTTGCCCAGAGGAATGAAAAATTTATGTTCACACTTGGAAGCAACCATTATATAGTTTTATAGGTGAATGGATGAACTATGGTACATCTAGATGATGGGGTATTATTCAGCATTAAAAAGAAATGAGGGGTCAGGTAGATGGCTCAGTGGAACTCAGGCCTGGCAAGCACAAAGGCCTGAGTTTAATCGCTGGTTCTGCCAAAAAAAAAAAAAAAAAAAAAAAAAAAGAGTAACATGCCATCAGGTCCCTAACACTCTTAGTCTCTGCAGCCAAATATCTGTTTTCTATATCACTGTGAGCCAGCAATGAATTTCTAAATTACAAGTAACAAATTCTGGCTATGTCCAAGTTTTGTATATTATGTTTTATTTTATATTTTATCTATTTAGTACAGGGCCTACAGGGTCTCACTACACAGATCAGACTTGGAGTGATCCTCCTGTTTTCAGGCTCCCAAGTTCTGGGATTACAGGCATGCACCACCATGCCCAGACTCAATCACCCTCCCAGTGTACCATGGGGGTAGGATGGCACAACAGGCCAGGGATCGAACCCTGGTCCCTCCATCTGCATAAGCAGGTACTTTAATCCACTGAGCTATCTGGCCATCCCATGTATATTATGTTTAGTGGCTCATAGAAGACACTGCATCTATGTTTTTTTTTTTTTTTTTTTTCTGTTGTGAGTATAGAACCAAGTGTCATGACGGAGCCTCTTTCAGCCTGAGCCCCTGAAATGACCATTGTTTTGGGGGAGATACTGGGCATTGAACGTAGGACCCTGCACTTGCCAGGCAAGTCCTTATTCAACTGGTCTATCTTCCTAGCCCTGAAATGTCCATTTTGGGCAGAAGTTAGAAACAACTTTTTTAAAATGCTCATCCATTGAGATTTAGGAGTTCTTTGTTACTACAGTCTAGTATATTCAAACATTTTAGGCAAATAAAAAATTCCTGATATTTCAGGCCTTTGTGGGTTTTCTCCTTATTTTTTCATAATAAAAATTAATGGGAAGATTTTTGTTTGTTTGTTTGTTTGGTGGAACCAGGGATTGAACTCTGGCCCTTGCTCTTGCCAGGCAAGCACTTATTCTACTGAGCTATCTCCCCGGCCCCATTGGAAAGTTTTAAGGAAAGAAACTTGAGCTAAAAATGATTGGCATTTTGTGTATAAAAGCATGCTTGATTAGTGATTAATTAATGGTATGAATGACAAACGAACAAGTAAAATTAGCCAGATACTCCTAAAACATAATCCATCCAAAGAATCAATTTCCTTATTGGCTAGAGAATATTATTGTTACAGTGAATTCTTTCCTAGTGATACATATACTCATAATTAAAAGCTTTGTGCAGAAAAATCACTGTCAAATGTTTGTTTAATTTTATAAGAATTTGAATAATTTATAGCAGGAGTTGCTCTAAGTAGATTATAAATAGGAAATGATAGATTTTTTTAGTTTATATTTACCTAATATTATTCCTGTAGTAAACGCTGAAGGGATAGACCAGTCTTAGCACTTCCAGACCAAATATTTGACTGATAAATTAAAAACAATGATCGAATATAGTTTTACTCTAGAAACTTACTTCTGTTTGAGATGCAAGAAATGATCAAACATAAAGGGCAGGAAGAATTGATTATAAACAAGGTGCATTATCAAATCTGGGCTCATAAATATTTTGTCATGTACCATAATTATAGTCCAGAACAAGAAAGCAGATGATGTCTTTCATTACAAATTTGCCAAGAAGTCTTATTTGTTTTTCTTTTGGTGGATTATATTAAATTCAATAGTATATGGAAAGAGATCAATCTAATTACTATTAATTCAAGAGACACAAATTAAAACGGTGCTAAGATTCCATCTCACTCCAGAAAGAATGGCTATCATAAGAAATCAGCCAACAACAAATGCTGTAGGGGCTTTGGGGAAAAATGAACTCTTCTGATGGTGGGACTACAGACTGCTGCAACCAATGTGGAAATCAGTGTGCAGATTCCTCAAAACCTAGAACTGGGGGTCCCATACAAGCCAGCTATTCCCATTCTGAGTGTCTTCCCAGAACTAGTCAACTTTGCCAATTATGATCAAAGGGTGTTTGAGTGAATTTCAAAATCAGAGAAGTGAGGGAAAACTACCATTTTCTTCTGAAAGGAGAAAACATTACTTGGACAAATACAAATTATGTTCAACTTGGATAGCCACTCTGCCAACCATAATAAAAGTATGTAATAAACCTAATGACAAAGATTTCATGGTTGTGATTTTCTCAGATTCAAGCATATGAGATTATAAGAAACTATAGAATAGAAACCAGGACATTTAGACCCTACTTTCCAGTTGAGTTGCTTATCTGATGTATACTGTAAATGTCCTGAAGTTGACATAGAATGTTCTCTAGAGCCAAGATGATCAATTTTAATAAGGCCTTTAATATTACTAAACACTTATGAAAATGAGATATGAATAAAGAGTAAGGATCTGTGCTCCAGGGTTAAAATATTAAGGGTTTAGGTGTCCTTCCATGTGGCCCTTTTCTCACAGAGGCCTATTGGGAACACTTTGTAGTTTAGGTAAATGTGCTGGGCACTTAATAGCTATTCTCTTCAGTCTTCACAGAAACCTTAGAAGGGTAGCTTTTATCATGGGATGACTGAATGTCAGGATAAAGCTAGTTTGCCTTAGTATGAGACATGGTATCCTACTGACTCAAAATTACTAAATCATCCTTTCTCTCACACCATTCCCATAGCAATCTGTTCACTAACAATGACTACCAAATGATTTTAAAGATTTAAAATAATATTTACGTATTTCCACAATTTTGAAGAAGAAATATGAAAGAAATCAGATTGTGAAGCAGATAAAACTTAGTCAACTAATTTGCTTGTTTTTTCTTGGGGACAGGGTCTTACCATGTTGCCAAGGCTGGCATCAAATTCGTCAGCATCTTCCTGCCTGGGCCTCCTAATTGCTGTGAGTATAGGCATGTGCCATCATGCCTGGCTAGGCAACTAATTTTAAAACTATGAAACATAAATTTTTTTTTCTTCATGGTAGATAAATATGTAAATGTTTCCTCCAGCTGCCTTAAGACAGATAGCCCAGCATATATGAGCCATCAGTAGTCCAAATTCTTGGAGATTGAACCATGGAGCATAAGAAGCAATAATAAAAAAAAAAGATAACCATCCTATCATACATGTAAAAATAATGTCCCACTGTCCTTAAGTGGCTCTTTTTCCATGACACAATGTGTAATGCTGTGAACATGATGAAGAGGCCACAGAGATCCTGTCCATAAATGCACACCAGTATTTTTTCCCAGAGGTCAGTAAGCAGCTGGAGGAGGCCACCACCCACAGTGACCTGAGCCATGAGGAATGTAGTTTGTTCAGAGCAAGTTGGTTTGGAGCGGCCATCGGCTGGGGCCTGATGCTTTCTGAAATGCTCAGATCCCTTCTGGAGTGTCTTGTTCCTCTCCTCCTCCTGGTAGACTGGGCACTCCATCTCCTCAGTGCTTTTGGGCCTGGGCTGCTTTGGAGGCAGCCAGCAAGCTTAGCAGCCTGATGGAGCTGCTCTGCCTGGGAGGACCAGGGTGGGCCAAACTGGGTCAGGACAGGATCAAGGCCTAACCAGGTGGCCTCCATGCAGTCACTCAATGTTTCTAATTGAATAATTTAATCTTTTTATGTTGATGGTATCTGTTGCTAACTATCTTAGTAAAGCCATTATAAAATTTGTTTTCTAGTTTTATTATTCCTTTTCCCCTCTTTCAGGCTTCCTTTCTTATTGAGTAAATTACTGCTGTTTTGTCTCTTTGGTTATTTTTTGATTGTCCATTGTAGATTGTTTTTTCTTTGTGATTATCTTGAGGCTTACAAAAAAGTCTTTTGATTATAACAAGATTTTCTGAAATAGCAATTTAAATAGTTATAAAGACATTTTCTAATTTACATGTACATTCTAAATATTCTCTTAGATAGAGCTGGTGATATAGCTCAATGCCATAAGCACTTGCCTGGTGAGCATGAGGTCCTGAGTTTGACCCCTGGTAACACAAATAAATAAATAAACGAACATTTTCTTGGAAAAGTAATATTTTATTTAAAAAATTATTTTTCAATCATCTTTGAGTCTGAAAGTTCAGAGAATATTTGGATTTTGTGAGGATCAACCATTTCATATCTATCTTTGTGCTTGGCTCATGTGCCCTATACTTTGATGAGCGAATTGCCCTTAGCCAACCAAATCTTCATCTCAGAGGTGAGAGTATGGTACATTGGAGATGCATATCAGCTACTGGGGGATGTTTAAGGATAGGTTCTAGCCCTGAGTCTCACTGTAACATTAGATTGCTACAAGTTAGTTCGCTTCTTTAGACATTTTTAACATCTGATGGCCAGAAAATTGAATTGAGGCACATTCTTCTGGGTGCCTAGCTCACTGCCATCCCTAATCTTCTTCTGCCTGGCCTATCTTCCACCTGCCCCCCACAGAGGCTTCCCCTTCTCTGCTTTAGACACCACCATTGAGAGTAGACTTCTGCATTGCAGAAGCCATTGCAGCCACATCATGACCATGTGAGTAAAGCCTTTAACTTGGTGCTATCAGCTTGCCACCAGATTCATTTTAGCCAATAGGACATTCTTCGTATTTGACTGATCTATTGACAGCTGTAACTAAAACACTTGAGACAAGTCTACAGTTCTCTAAAACAGATAATGCTGTCCATTTTCCATAGATGATAATTTTCATGTATGTCTCCCCAAAAATACAATCAACTGCTATATGTCTCAATGAAAGATAAGGGTTATTTTTCTTTTTCACATATGTGTGCCAACAAAAGTGATTTTTAAAAATTAAAGTGGGAAAACACTGAGAAGTGTTATTTGATATTTGATGAAAATCAAACTGTTCAATTCAAAGTAGTCCAAACAAAACACTTCTGGTTTGGCTAGAAGGAAGTTGTTGTGACAATTTCCAAATACTCTGTCTGCCCAAAACAGAAATATGTAGAAGCTGTACACTAAGAAAAGTTAATTCAATTTGCAAATGACCTTTTTATTAGGCATTTTCTTATATTCTTTCTTTTTGCTATGAGATCAAAAATACCACATGTAGCAGCAAATTATTTGAGAGCAATACTTAGGGAAAATTCATTTTATGTGGGCAATAGATCAGAGTTGGGGATAAATCTGAGAGCTTGAAGGAAATTAATTGAAATCTTATAATAAGGACCATTAATAGGACAGATGGTAGTGTCAGAAAATCAAAATTCAAAAATAGTGTCAAGCTGCTGCTTACTACTGAATTAATGACAATATGGCATTTCAGAATAATTTTTAATAAAACTATAAAAATTATAACAAGTTTCTGGAATGGAGACCAAAAACAAGTAAAAGCTAAAAATAAATTACCAAGTACATGAGAAAAATGTGACTAATTAAATGATGTTTGTTGTACTTAAGAAATAAGTTATTTAAATGTTTTAAAGTTTGGATTAAACTAATCTATAAAAATTATACATATTAACAGTGTGCATGTGATGTTTTGGTACATGTATTAAATGTGTAGTGTTTACATTAGGTGAAACATATCTATACCTCAAACATTTCTTTTTTTAAATTTTATATTGAAGAGGACAAAAACAATTGAACATTAACTCTTACTTTCCATAAACCTTAATGTTTTCCTTGTCCTTTTTATTATTTTTAAAATTTATTTTACAGTATAAGATTAATAGATAAGACATTACAAATGATAAAAAGATTTTAAAAATACCAGTTGTCTCTTTAAAAATTAAAAAAATAATCAGAAAAAACAAAAATAAGATGAAAGGTATTCAACAGTGGTTGACATATTGCACATTGCTGTCTTCAATATA
>PVKA01026514.1:0-31640 GCA_004027165.1 Ctenomys sociabilis | reverse complement strand
AGTCCAGCATTCTACAATAATAGAGTTATCTGAAGAAATTGTTGACTGTAGCCATTTACAGCTCAACTTCTTATTATGGCCCCATGTTATATACCTCATTTTTATACTTATCTGCTGCTATTTGTTATTCAATTAAAAAATTAATTAAAATTAAAATTAAAAAAGAGAATATCCTACAAAAAATATAATCAATGCATGAACTAATTTTAACTAACCCATAAATAAATAAGATCTTACATATTTCATTTTTTCTCCAAACTATCTTAATATTTTTCATCTGTATATAATTTTAGTAACATCCATTTATAGGAGCAAAATCATTGATATTTTCATGCAGTATATTATATATATATATAATACACTTATTTTGCAAAATTTTATTTGTCAAATTCTAACTTCTGCTCTTCTTCTAAAACATAATGTTTGAAATTCTCTGATTAGTGCTCATGCCCACCATGTATGTGAGACCTTCTACACTACTCCAGCCAGCATCCAGGCCCAGCATATGAGTGGGACCTTTCTCATGCTCACTGAAACCTCCTCCATTGGACAGGCCTGGTGTGGAACCCTGCAGTAGAACTCCTTGCAGAGAGGCAGGGGGAGAGACCCATTCAACTAATCCAGGAGCAGAACATCTTGTCAAAGGGGCACAGTGGGTCCATTTCCAAGGGCTGCAGCAAGAAGAAGTGGAGCACAGCATCCAGACTCAAGCCAGGCTCAACTGTTTAAGTTTGAACTTGGTAGGTCCTGACCTGGTAAGCTGAGACACTTTTCTAGACCCAGATGTATGAAAGCATCCTGTCTCTTTCTCTCTTGACTGAGAGAGAGGCAACAGGTAATGGAGTGAAGTAGTCTGCTTGGAAGACTAAAGGTACAAAAGGCGAGGTGATCACACAGTACTTAGGGGAGCTAATTTAAGTATGAATTGCTTATCTAATATAGCAGCACCAGCCCCAGTTTGGGAAGTATACAGCCTCCACTCAAGCCCACATTCCCAAAATTAAGATCCTCATTAAACAACTGCATATCAAATTACTCAGAAACTTGTTTTTATTGTCTCAACATTTTACTGAAATTTTAACTCATATCCTGAAGTTTTCCTATGGGTCTTTAGCTTTTTTTCATATAGTATTTTCTTAATACTTCTGGTATTGCAGCATTGTCGCGTGCTTCCTTGCCAGCAAGAAAGACACGACCACCAGTCCTTCCTTCAGCACTCAGCAAGCTTTATTTCTTGTTACATCTGTGTTGCGTCTTTGTCTTCTTCTTCTCCCTCTTCACACCCGTGGGAAGCTCTTTATATCCCCTAGATACACCAACCCGTCCCTGCCTCGTAATGCATTGTGACTGGTGTTTCCATGCAGAAGCCAGTCAGTGTGTCTCTCCTTGCCTTATATAGTAATAAGTAGAAAGGGCAGGCCCGCCCCTACGGGGGTGGATCGCCAGGGCCAGAGCCATCTTTGAGGCGCGGCTCTCCACAGCTCCCCCTTTTTTGTTTTTAAACCACAGGTGAGAGTAGAGGTCTGGACTTGGCTATTACACACCCACAGGGCAGGGCCCAGGAGCCTGTTCCCCAGGGCCATACCCAGCATGGGACCCTCCTTTGGCCAAGGTGGGATTGGAGGGGAGTACCCACATGCATCCAGGCATGCTCTCCGGAGGCTCCGAGAGCTGGATACCTCGTAAGCCTCCCTGCAGTGCTTTGCCTCACAACCTGTGCCTCCTCGGGGTGCTGACTGGAGCTACTCCTACCTATCGGTTCAGTATGGCGATCCACACTTGCGCATCAGCAGGCGAATGTAGGGCCAAGAGCGCTTGCCTTAAAACTACTTGTTGCTGTCAATTGCCGCGCCAGCAACGATAAACAAGAAAGCTTAGGGTAAGGATAGCAATACAGCAGATGACAAGCAAGGAAATTGATCCGGACCATCGAGTCAACCAGCCCATAGCCTTAGCCAGTGAGTGCCACAGCCCCTCTGCTGAGACAGGAGGAACACGGGTCTTATTCACCTGAGCGATAGCATGGCTCAACTGCACTGTGTAATTTAAGAAGGTAGTGTTCCAAGGGCCACGCAAGTAAGCATTAAGCTGTAGTACAACCATGGAAGCATTCTCTAGTACGTTAGGTGTAACACAGATTTCCCTAAAACCCAACCCACACATCAATTTTTGCTGCATATTAAGAAAGTCCACTTGTTCCTGGAGCAAAGCAGTCTGCTGATTAAGTGATAGAATCCCAAAATGTATCTGATCATTCAGAGTCTCTTGAATCTCTAGGGCCGCTGTAACCCTTTCAGATAGTTGGTTCACCACGCTTGCAGTCTGGATCATCTGGCTGATGGCTATCCCTGCAGTAGCGGCGCTCGCGGTCGCGAGAGCAGTCGCCGCCACGATGGCCGCTGTGATGCGGCCCTTTTCTGGCGATACACTTGAAGGGGTGATTGCAGCTGTTCGGGGGGAACCTCCACAGGCATCATAATGGCCGTTGGGACCCTCACCACAAGGCATGGCTATGAGACTTCGTCCAGCAGTTGGACAGGCTGCAATTACTCACAGAACAGTTAAGTCTCCCAGCCCCCTCCTCAGAGTTATTCCAGACCACAAAGAAAAATGGGGGGAGCAGACAATGGCATCAATATAATGGGGAACTCCCTTTCTACTGTGACATTAACAGTGCACTCGAATGAACTGGAGGCATTCCAGTACGCAGTGCCATTGAAAGCTGTGGACTTAACAATCATGAATGGCACCAAATCTAGGCAAGCTCGCTCTCCACACAGGTAATCACCAGTAGTGAGGTTGCCGAGTACAAGGCATCCATCTAAATCAAATGCTGTTTGATTGTTGTCCCAGCTTGCATTACGCGTAAAGCAGAGGGAAGGGGACAGGTGAAAACAATCTGAGTTTTTTAGACAATAGCAGCCCGTGTAAGGCCTCAAAAACTGGGTGCGAGCTAGACGCGCCCATAGCTACTTTCACTTTCTCACCGTTCGCTAGCTGGCGAACAGCTGAAAGGAAAATCCGAAAACGGTTCCATGGTCCCTTGCTGAACCTTAGTCAGGGCGCTTCCTGCCTTCCCATCACGGTTTGGCACCGTCTTCCAGGTGCGAACACCTAAACCATTAATTTGTGCGTAGACAGCCTCAGGATAAATGCTTTGATCAGCAGCATATTGTCCTTCCCCTAACAGCATGTCTTTATCCCAGTACTGATTGCCAGCCGCTGCGTTCTCGGCTGCCTGCTCTATTGCAAACTCCTGGTAGGAGGTGCGCCAATCAAGGTACTGACCAGGGGAAAGACGTGATTTTGCTAAATTTTTCCAATCTGTTGGGGTCATGGCAAACCTATTCATGCCCTCCACCTGGGCCATGGTGAAGGGGGCCTTGAGGTCCGTAGATACGGACGGACTCGGCCAGGGCTTTAACCTGCTTCCAATCCAATGATTGGTGATATCTGTTGCCCTGTGCATCTTGGAACACAGGGAAGGCGGCGCCAAGCTCGTGTATCTCCCCCCACACCCTCTGTAGGCAACAGTGCCCCCCCCCCCCCCCCCAGGCAGGCGGCGCCGATGGCAGTATCTCCGAGGGTGCGGCTACAAGGCACTTCCTCTCTTTCCTTTTCCCTTTCATGCGAGGGCCTCCCAAAGACAATGTTCTCGAGGCTTCCGCTAAGCCCAAATCTGCCTTCTCAGGATCGATGGGGGTGGCTTCTGAATCCAGTTTCTTCTGGATGAAATTTCTCTTTTCTTTCCCCAAGAACAACTATTCCAATCCTTAGCATGTAATTTGAATTCTACAATATAGTACAGGAACCATGGGCAGACTTTATATTTCAAAAGTGGTTCTATATACACTCACAATTGTCTAAGTACTGTTCACTTAACTGTTTTTTTTTTTACATTATTATTGAAGATACAACTTCAGATGTTATGTTAACTTCATATAAACACCATACATATTTTTGAAGGAATATGTTACATTTATAGAAATTATGACTATTCAGTTATCTGTTTTTCTATACTTAAAATGATCTTAAATTGCAACAAATATCTTAAGATCTACTTTTACCTATACTTAAGTAGCAGAATTAGGTCTTATTGCAGTGCAAATTCTAAAAACTCCTGTTCTCACATCTACTTTTTCTTTAACTATCTTACTATGGTATCAAGACCATGCCCAGCCTCTGGGCCCTAAAGCATAATGGGAAGCGAACAGCAGCACCTTGGCCAGCTGAGCTGTCTGCTTCTGAATGCTTGGAAGGGCTCTGAGTGAAAGACAATGCTCATTTGATAACAGAGACCTTTCAAGATCGAGTCCAACAGAAGGCAGCACATAACGGTATACCTTTCAGTTATCTGGGGAGGACCTGAGGGTTCATTTCTGGATTCCAGGGTTTTCTCTTCTACTTTCTGGATAGTCCCTTCCCTGCTGCAGTCAGGTGAGCAAAATGAATATGTAGCACTTACCTTTGGTCTTCAGTTCACAAACATTTTTTGGTGTTCTCTATTCAACATTTCCTAAGACCAAATCCTTTCTCAGCATCTTTAGAAGGTCCTGCAATTCTGTAACCTCACAGAGAGAAGTTATAATTTTATAAATATAGGGATTTGATTTGCATGGCTCTTTTCTTTTGAACCACAGCACAATAATTACATTTTATCCTTGTTTTCTTTTCTGTATGAATACCTTAGTCATCTTTAATTTTTCAGGAATGTATGTAGGAATATACTTATAGCAATATTAATAGACATAGAGAATCAGGAACCAGAGGCGTTACCTTGACAGAGGAGATGTGGAGCAGGAGGGATGCTAAAGGGACAACTCTGCATGTAAGCTCAACTTTTTCCTGGTGTTCTTATTCATAGCACAACCTTTCATACACACAAATATTCTTTCCTGGCCCAGAAGTCATTTGATGAACCCCATGCATTTATTCTCTTTGACACCTCAACACTGTGGTGTTTAACTGTTTTTTTTTTTTATTTTTTATTTTCCCAGAGGTGTGGGGGGAACCGGGTATTGAACTCAGGCCCTTACGCTTGCCAGAGAAGTGCTTATTCCATTGAGCCATCTCCCCGGCTCCTCTGGTGTTGGACACTAAGGAAGTACTTTTTCATTGTGGCTCCTTTTATAAGATTTTAAACATTCAATTTATGTCACACAAGATCTTTAAGGCAGCAAAGGGTAATAAATATTCTAGCAGGCCAGCCAAATATCTCAGTGGGGGCCCAGGAGATAGCTCAGTGGAATAAGTGCTTGCCTGGCAAGTGAGTTCAATCCCTGGTACAACCAAAAAAAAAAAAAAAAAAAAAAATCAGTGGATTAAAGCATCTGCAAGCAGGCGCAGGGGCCGAGGATTCAATCCTGGGCCTGCTGTGCAGACCCCACCCCCAGGGGGCACTGAGTTGGCAACTGAGACCAGGTGTAGTGGCACGTGCCTGTGATCCCACTCTTGGGAGGCTGGTAAACAGGTGGATCACGAGTCCAATCTAGTAATGAGACCCTGAATACCCTGTAGACCCTTCCCTAAAATACAAACAAAACAAAATAATAATAATAATAATAATAATAATAATAATAATAAACATTCTAGGAAACAATGCAGTAACTACCGCTCTGCAACTATTCCTAATATTTCCCTGATAAATCTTTTTGTTTACCAGTTTGTTTGTTTTTTTTCAGAACCGGGGATTGAACTCAGGCCCTTGTGCTTGCCAGGGGAGCGCTTATTCCACTGAGCCATCTTCCCGGCTCCTACCAACTTTTAAAAATATTATTGACATTTAAAAGTCATATATATTTGTGGTATGTAAATGTATTTTTAACATATATGTACACTGAAATGACCACCGCAATCAATCTAACTGCCTTGCATCATCGCTTCATTACTTGGACATAAGACCCTCTCTCACGTAAGATGGAAGTGTGGAGTTCATGGGAACTTGCTCCCAGCTCCAGACTCCAAAGTTAAGCTTCAAGACCAACATTTTCAGAATTAAAACCTTATGACTGTATGGTTCAAGGATTTTTAAATTCAAGTGAATGGCTAAATCACAAAAGGATATCTTAAATGTCATTCTGATTATTACTTAAGAAAAGTATTTTGAAACATCCACAGTTGCAATCTTAATTTAACTCTATCCTAAACACATAAGGCTTTGAAACATTTTTTAAATTAACAATATTCAAAGAATTTTGCATGTAAGTGAAGTTGTCAATGCTTTCAGTGATACTTCTTCATTATACTTTGCATTACTGTTGGTGAAGGCTCCAAACAGTTATTGTATTATTATACTATAAGAAATATTATTATATTATATTGTACTATATGATTGTAGACACTTTTATCTAATTATTCATTTGTTCCACAGAAAGTAAAATTTGGTGGGACAAAAAGCCAAAAATTTTAATTTAGAATTTGTTTTCTGCTATGTATTACCTGGTATGTTTGGATGTGTTTCTCCCTAGCATTTCATGTGTTAGAAACTTGGTGCCTGAAGTCATGGTAACAAGAAAGGCTGGCAGAAGCTTTGAGGTGGAATGCACTGCCAACCATTAAGGCTTCAGGGGCTCTGCCCTCAGGAGTATTTACCATGTACTTCTGGTCTTGGGCAGCAAGTAAGTTTCTGTGAAAATGAATTGCTCTAAAAGACATGCCTGCCCCCGGATTTGTTCTCTGGCTCCCTACAGTGGCACTCGATGCTCTCAGAGGCTCTCACAATCGTTTCAGAGCCTGAATAATAGGGACTCATGATTTAGGCTTCCAGTCCCCAAATAGACCTTCCTAAATCTTTCTTACGTGACCTCTTTTCAGATATTTTGTTTACAGCGATGAACAGCTAACTACCTCATGTCTTGTGTTACTTCTGCCTCATTTCTCACCACTTTCAGTAAACCTCACAGTGTAACACATTTTAGCGGGAGAGAGAGACTCAGCGACTTTCAGGAAGTCCTAGCGCCCTGATAAGGAACTCAGTAGAGAGAACTCTTCCTGTGTACTACTCATTACTCTATCCTGCTAACCTAGAGAGCCTTCAGTAAGTATATATTGACCTCATGAATGAGAATAAATAGCTTTGTCTACATTGGTACATTTATTTGTTATAGAATCAAGAGGAGACAATGCTTTGGAAACTCCAACATCCTGCCAGGTACTGCAGTGAGAGGGCGGAAGAAAGAGCAAGAGATAAAATCAGGATGCAGCCAGGATTGGGAATGACCAAGGAAAATGGTGAGAGGCTGGATGTGCCGCACCAGTGGCAAGCTGGTGAGGATTGTAGCAGAGGGAGCAAAGCATTCTTGCAGGAGGGACAGAAATGGTCAGATGTTGGCCACTATTAAGGAGTAGCCTTCTGTGTAGCCATTTCTGGGAAGAATTCTCCTCTGGAGTCACGCAGGGCTCAGTGGAGATGTCATCTCATGTCTTAGCATGATAGTATCCTGGCTCACCTATCTGAGCCCAACCACAGCTGCTGATGATAAAGAAGCCTGGTCCATCATCAGCCGCCTGCTTTCATGAAGAGGTGCACACAGCTTCGGCCAGACTCCAGAACTGAACCGACAGTCAATTTTGGGAAATCAACTCTACACGGCTTGTGCTGCTTGCATGTAAACACATCATACTCCGGTCTGGGGGAGGGCGACATAGTGGTCTTCCACGTATGAAGCCTCCAGAGTCTTATATCATGGAAGGCAGATTGCTAGTCAAGCTGGAGGACAAGGCCAAAAGTAAACAGTTAGAGACTGAAGATGGATGGATGGATGCATGCGTGCATGCATGCATGGATGGGTGGGTGGATGGATGGATGAAGGGATGGGTGGATGGATGGAAGATGGGTGGATGGATGATTGTATGGAGGGAAGGAGGGATGGATGAAGGGATGGGTGGATGGATGGAAGATGGGTGGATGGATGATTGTATGGAAGGAAGGAGGGATGGAGGGAGGGATGGGTGGATGGATGGAGGGATGAGTGGATGGAGAAGAATAGATAGATGATAACTAGATAGATAGTCAGTCCATGTCCTTATCCACTATAGTATAGTAAGTATAATTATCAAATAATTGACTCTCTAATAAGCTAATGAATGAGTTCACATATGAAAGAGAAATTTAGGTAAATAATGAAAAAAGTTGAGATTTTTCTAAGATTTCATTTTAGGAGCAAATTATTCTGCTCAGGAGGATTATACAAATGAAAGTTATGATTTTATGACATATCTAAATCCCTTTTTTCCCAGAGTTCATTAGTCCTATTCCCTATGTGTTTTCATATTTTCCACATGATGTGACTTTATGCACACTATAACCCAGAGGAAAGGAAATAATAAAGTGAAATATTATCAAATGATTCAATTTACAAACAGCCTAAAGGATAACATACAAATAGAAACTCTAAGGCAGATACACTTTGAAGCAATAGCATATAACTACCAATGGATATTTAAAAAAAAAGTAATTTCTGTACTATGCATCAGGTGGAACAAACAAAATGCTATCTGGAAATTACATGTCTTTACACAATACATCTGGGGGGCATAGCACTCATATAGAGCCGAGACACAGTGCTATCTAAGTGGAATTATTTCACTGTAAAGTTACTGATTTAGCACTTGCATGATTTATTTAAAATCCTAGCAAAAACTTTCATAGCATTAAAAGTTGATCACTTTTAAAAGTTCTTTCTCTTTAAGGTTAAAAAGATTTCATTGTCACCCTCAATAAAAATACAGATATAAAATTAATTGCTTTGAAAATGCTGAACAAATTTATTGCAATTGTAGTGTTTTTCTGAATTTTTCTAGAATTAAAATATTTATAAATTCAAACTATACCTTAATCTACTATATGTATTAAGGCTGAGTATTTGGAGTAGCTTGAAATTAAAAAAAATTAAAGTTGACAAAAAAATAGATGTCTTAATGCTTACATTGGTCATGATTTTTTGTACCTTTCTTTCTAATTGTTTATTTCTGCCAAAGGGAGTTCTCCTTCACTGAGCTTTCTGGATAAAAATCCAATATGGTCAGTTTCCGGTATCCATATTTTTTGCCTTTTTTATTAAGGTTGACTCAATGCCTTGAACTAATTTAGATGATTCCAGAAGGTACAAAATTCATGAAGCAAACCCTTCCAGTTCATCATTTCCAGGGAGCTGAAATAGGCCTTTGTTTCCCCACCTGCTAATTTTATACCGATAAACCTGCACACATAGTCTTGTGGCGCTGAAAGGAAAACATTTTTGTTCTTCACTGACTGAAAATAGACAAGGAGGCATCACTGAGGAAGTCATGTAAGCTGGAATCTTTAAAAAGTCAGGCATACATGAGATGAAGAAGTTTTCAGGAAGGCAGCTCAGAGGAATAGAAAAGTGTCCTGCAGTCAGACAAAGGAACACACTGCCAGGCTGAGCATTGCAGAGGGAGGACGGAAGGTACACGTTCAGCGCCTGCCTGTTCTCATTCATCCCCGGCAGCCACTCTGCACAGTCGCTGCATTGGGACGAGTAATGCTTCTAAGTCCACACTGTGAGAGAACGCTTGCTGTCATGGGGAAAATGCAGAAGATGACAGCGCTCAAAAGCACGTGCTTGGCAAGCTTAGGCAAGGGCAGGCACCACCATTTGATTGCCGGCACCATATGCTGTGCCAGCCCCTCCCCCAGGGTGGGCTTAGCCAGCCACAAAAAATAGTGCAAGAGAACAACAGGAAAAAAAGGCAAAATTGGCATCAGAAAGCGTAATAACTTCCAGTTTTACTGTCTACCATATGTCAAGCACTGGATTGGACACTGAATCCTGATTTTCCCATAAAACCCTGAAAATAGATATTTAGATATGAAATGATGCAGTGAGAAAAGATTAATCATCTTACCAAAGATGAAAAAAGTAATGGACGTTTGATCCCCAGTACTGCATACGATGCAGGGCTGGAACCCGGGGCGCACAGAGCCAGCCACTGAGCCCAGGTGTGGTAGTGTGCACCTGGAATCCCAGCGCTGGGGAGGCTGAGACAGGAGGATCACTAAGAGTCTGAGCTGCATAGTGATACCCTCTACCAAATACATAAAAAACATTGAATAAATAAATAAATACATAAAATTGATTCAAAGTCAAAGTTTCTACTTGGTTGTCTCCTGTAATTACCCTATTCTACAATTCATATTTTTCAGTCAGCATTTTGTAATTTTTTTTTCTTTCCTTTTTTCAGGCAAATGCACACTTATAGATTAGGTGAATAAGCCTTATCTAACAGCATTCTGAAACTTCACATTACTTATTTCAGTCAGTAGAAAAGTGAAGAAGATTGATTCACTTGATGTTGTTAACCTTTTTCTTTCATGCAGCATTTTCTGTATGAGATTTATGTTGTATTATAAGGTGTTATGTTACAGAACATATACTGTATTCTCCGGGACTTTGGGAAACCCTTGCTTTTATTCGTATGAACTCGGCCACTCTCGGAAGTCTCTTTTTGCTTGTCGTTAGGACTGACTACAAATGAACATGAACATTTTCTGAGCTGTAGCTCAGTGCCAAGGTGGAGTGGGTTCTGCTGACCACTGCATTGTTATAAAGAAAGCTCATACCGTAATTTTCCCTCAAATGACATCACAGGATTTTCTTTCCAAGACATGAGTATCTTTGGATGAAGGAGGCAACCCGAAGTGAAAATAGATGTAAGAAATTACACATTATACTTTGTAAGGTTTGTATTCAGCATATTTTGGGCCAACATCTGTCCCTTACATGGAGTCATAACTGCATGGTTGAGTATCCAAGCCCAAAATCCTTTGAAACGATTGAATTATGATCAGAGCTCTAAACTTCTATAGAAATGGACAACCTTTATTTCATACAGGATCCAGGGTATCAGAATGTTTTCTCAAAAAGCAAAGAAAGCATATTTAGTGTGCCATCTGGGTAATTAGTATCATAAGGCCATCCTCCAAGTCAAAATGAACCACATTCTCTGAGACAATGACCACTGATAAATGTGAACCTCGATGTTCAACTGGAAAGTACTTTGAAAATGGTCACTATTTACTGAATATACAATGAAATAAAATTTTAAAGTAGTGCTTCTTGTTGGAAAAAAGATATCAAAAACTGACAGTTTTCTGAAGCATGAAGGGTACTGTGGAATAGCTTCAAATGGATTTATTCGACTGTAGAATGGAAGTACATTTCCTCATTGAAAACGGATCCCACCATGCTAAGTCATGCTTCCCTTTGAAAATCATGTTGTGCCAATGTGTAAAAATTTTTATGTATTCTTGAAGAGGTTATAAAGAAGCACTTGTTTTTAGTTATGTGTGAGTTGCCTAAATCACTTTTTACTGAGGAAACAGTAAAATAAAATGTCCAACAGTGTTAAAAAATTAGCAACTGCAGAAGTTCCATTTGACTCAGGTATTCCACTTCCAGGTATCTTCCTAAGAGTTAAAGATGCTGTGCCCCAGTGATGCATGCACATCCGTGTTGACACCAGCACAACTCAGAGCAGCTAAATTTGGAAGTGGCCCACACGTGCACCACAGATGGATGGAGAAAGTGTGGTGCATGTACACAGTGGAGTACCACTTGGCTGAGGGGACACAGGCAGCATTTGTAGGAAACATGGTGTACTTTGAGACCATGATGCTAAGGTGAGTAAATCAGACACACAAGCTCAAATAGCATAGGCTTTCTCTTACATGAGAAACCAAAAATTATAAAGAACAAAATTAAATATAGATAAGAGGAAGCTGGGAGAAAAGATTGACAATAGGCAGAGACCAAGAGATGGAGGAAGAGGAACAGAAGGGAGAGAACGAGATGAAAAGGCATGCTGTGTGAATGTACCAAATGCCCCAAGGGATGCAATAATTACGTGTTGTAAACATGGACTAATAGTAATGTAAAAAAGTTCAAGATGACATGCTCCTTGGTATCACAAAAATAAGAAAGTATTGTTGCTTTTACCAATTAATTGATTTCATAGGTACATTTCACTGGAGAACACTATGAAATATCATTATGTTAATAAAATGTTTACACTATTCATAGGCACAAACTTTTATGGTGTGTGGATCTGTTAGAGTTTTTAGAAATTTTCTAGACACGGTGGTGCAAACCTGTAATCCTAACCATCTAGAGGCTGAGGAAAGAGGATCCATGCAAGTTTGAGGCCAACCTGGCCTATGTAGTGAGTTCAAGTCCAGCTTTAAATACAGAGTGAAACTCTGCCTTAAAGCTACAAACAAAAACAAAACAAAGAAACTATATATTTCCTTATTTTGCAAAGGAGAAATCAAAGGTCTGATAGAGCTAGACGATTTACCCAAGGCCAAAGCTCTGAATGCCTAGGTTTTTTTTTCAGTAATAATTGAACTATTCAGCTTGTCCACTGTGGATAGCTTTTCAAATCTCAAAAAGAAATTATTAAATGTATACAACATAGAAAGTATCCACACCAGAATTGTCTCTCCTTTGTTTGTTATTTCTATAAATACAATCACAACTAATTTAATAAAACATGCACTCACTGCAAAGGAAAAAACTCTGATGGAAAATGGAAAGGTACTAAATTCATTACAAGGAAATCACTAAAGATTAAAGGGTTTAAACCAAAAAGTAAAATTGGAAATTCAGTGCATATGCTTGAAATGCAGATAACATTGTTTTTGCTTTCAGTGGGACAGTCAGAGTCACCTGCACTTTCTAATTTTGGATCTTCCAATGTGCTATGTGGTAGGAAACCCAAACTTTCTCTCATAGACAGACTGCTTGTGAGGGTCCTGGCCTTTGTTTTTGCCCTTGCTTGTTGAAATTCTCTTCTTCTTTAATGTCTTGCTGACATGGTCAAAGACAGAGAAGTCGGGCATACTTCTTTATGCCCATGCACGCAATGACTGGCCTTCTGACAGGGTCTCCTTAGAATTAAATGTTTGCTGGTTCAAGAACCACACCCTTGGATGCAATTTAGAGTGGTTCTGGGGCAAGGCCATAAGCAACAGAAACTGTCACTGGGCTGAAGCCCTACATTTGGCCAAAGGGAAGACAAGTCTAGAAGTCAGTTGAACCATAAAGCAGGGTTGTTTCCAAAGCAGTTGCTCATTCTCTGAGGAAGGACGCACCCAACATGAGGTCCTCTTTTACTGAGATCCCACAGAAAGATAATTGCTTTGAGCCTTAACCATTACAATTGTCAAAGAATAGATTTTTAGCATTTGCTAGCTTTCTACTTGCCTTCAAGTTTCCCCACCACCCAGCATATACCATACATTGTGCTGGAATTCACCCTAAGGTAATGTCAAGCTCCGGGTCCCAGGACGGAATCTCTCCCCCATGCTGGCCAGAACCTTTGGCACGTGCGCACTCTCCTCCTCATGCACATGGCCGGGCTCCACTTGTTACTCAGGATATTTCAATGCAATAATTATTCATCTCAAGCACACAGGTGATGGACTCTTCTGCTTCAGTTATGAGGGTAATTCCCTCCAGCTTCTAGCTAAACTTTTTTGTCTGCAAATGCTGTTGCTGGAGGAGTGCTGCCTGAAAGCATGTAGCAGTAGTGTCCAAAATCTTACCTTTTTTCCTGCCCAAGTATGCAGAATACTGTTTTCAAAAAAGCACACCTTGTACATCATTTTATTGTTCTCTGCTGGTGCCCTTCACAGAAACATGCTGCATCCATTAAATTTGTCAGCATCATTTTTATTCAACTGTGATAATTAATGGATTGTGTCAACTTGAGAATGAACTTCCCAACCACATTAGTCCAGTGTGTTTCTACATGTGGCTGAGGAATGGACTGAAGCAGAAGACTGCCCTGGACAGGCCTGTCTGTGGCACAGAATGAGGACACAAAGGAGCAGCCTTATTCTGTTTCTTGGAGGAGCTCCAGGCTTCACCTCTCTTCCACATTGGCTCCTGCCTTCTCGTGCAGAGTCTTGGCCTCCACTGTTGATCCCTGGCCTCCTGATGTACACTGACCTGCACAGGGTGCTGCAGAGAGCTCCAGGCCTCCGACCAGACCCTTCTGGTCTCTGGGTCTCAGCTCCACACCTTTCCACTCCTGGCTCTGGGTGGCCACTGTGAGCCAATCTCATCACTTCTTAGCTATTTGTGTCTTGCCTTAAATCTGTTTCTGCAGGAAACACAGACTAGTGCCATGACATTTGCTTGCTTGGTGTCTCTGTGTCACATTTGGGTGATTCCTTCAATGTTTCCAACTTCTTAATTATTATTTTATCTAGTATAGTTATCTGTGAACAGTAAATTTAGATGTCACTATTATCATAGTTTTATTTGTTTATAAGTCTTAAGATGAAAAAAATCAGGAAAAGCTGTATGTGTGAGCTGGGTGTGGTGGCACAGGCCTGTAATCCCAGCACTTGGGAGGCTGAGGCAGGAGGATTATTGTGAGTTCGAGACCAGCATGAGCTACAAAGTGAGCTTAAGGCCAGCCTGAACTGCATAATGAGACCCTATCTCAAGAAGACAAAACAAAAAAAAAAGCTGTGTGTGTGTGTTGACTGCCCTACTTAGGAGCAATTTCTCTATCTCTACCTCTCTTTGTGTCTTCCTATTCCTGGGGACACCACAAAATTCAAATTAGGCCAAGTAATAGTCAAACACTGGCCTATAAATATTCAAATATTTACACACCCATCATTTTATATCACACTGGAAGTCTACAGCTTAGAAAGGAGGTATATTGAAAGTCAAGATAAGCCAAAAGCTGGACTTCTTAGGTTAAAGTATCAAACTGTAAATCTGAAGAAAAAGTTTGAGGAAATTAATGGTAGTTCTCCAGTGAACACCTGGATGATAAGAAAAATGAAGCAAACTTTCTGGTATGTGGACCAAATTTTCATAATTTGGATGGATCAAATGAGCCACACCACTTCCTTAAACCAAAACTTAATCCACACAGAGTAAAGCTCATTTGCTGTGTGAAGGCTGACAGACAGGAGGAAGCTGTAAAAGCAAAGTGCGAAGCCAGCGCAGGCTCAGGTATGAGCTTCAAGTGAAGAAGCTGGCTCCATGGAGCTGGAGCAGCGAATGCTGAGGCAGACACCGCGGCGAGCTGCCAGAGGCCTAGCAAAGGCAGCTGAAGCAACACAGTGCACTACATGGTGGACTGTCAGCACAGATGCCAATGCCTTGTCAGAAGCACGTGCCTCTAGGGCAGTCACAGCTGGACAGAAGAAGTCAACACCTGGCCGTCAAGCTCCTAAGGACAGGGGAACTCTCTACGGAGAGACTGATGGACCTGGCAACTTTAAGTTAAAGCCAGTGCTCATTTACTATGCAAAAACTCGCAAGAATTAGACTGAATCTGTTCTTCCAGTGCTTTGTAAGTGGAAGAAAAAGACTGCATGATAACCCATCTGTTTGCAATATGGCTTGCTAAATACTTTAAGTTCAATATTGAGATCTTCTGCTCCGAAAAAAATGTTTCTTTATGAATATTAGTTGTGACTAGCAATACACCTGGTCACCCATGAGTGCAATGCAGAAGTGTGGTGAGATTAGTGCCTGCTAATTTAATATCCACTTAAAGGCTACAATCAGAGAATAATTCTGATTTTCACATTATTATTTATGAAGTACGTCTCATAAAACTTTAAGTACAAAAGACAGTGATCCCTCTGATGTATCTAAACAGACTATTGAAAATCCTCTTGTAAAGTATTTTCCATTCTAGATATCATTGCACATATCTGTAATTTATAGGGAGTAGTGAAGATAGTAACAGAAATAGTTGTTGGGAAGAAGTTGGTTCCAGACCCCTGGGATGCATTTCAGATTTCGTTGGAGGACAGAAGTGCAGATAATGAAGAAACAGCAAGAGAACAAGGATTGAAGGTGAGCCCAGAGAAGACCCAGTTGTTTTAATCACCTGTGAAAGGCTCAGGATTGAGCACTTGCTACTTACAGATGAGCAAAGAAAGTGTTTTCTGGAGGGAAAATCTACTCCTGGTGAAGGTGCCACAGATGCTGTTGAAGAGACTGCAAAGGACTTAGAATATCACATAAACTGTGGAAAAAGCAGCAGAAGGGAGCTCTGAGCTTTACAACGGGCATAATGTTATGAAGCAGTAACATGTGCTACTGAGAGAGCCTGTGAGAAAGTCAGCATCATAATTGTCATTGGATTTCATGCAAGGGCCACAGCCATACCCCCTCCACCACCACCACCCTGAAGTCAGCTGGCGCTAGTTGCCCTCGGCGGGTAGGCATACCTTCCCATCAGACAGAGGCGCTGCCTCACCGAAGTCCCAGGACATGGCTAGCTGTTTTTTAAAATAAATTATTTTTCATTAAAATATGTACATAGATTTGTTTAAACATAATTTAATACTTAATACATTGTTTAATACATTAGACAATCAAAGAAATTATGGGACGTTTATTTTTCATATATATTTATATTTTAGTACAGGGTCTACAGAACCTCCCTACACAGATTGGACTCAGAGTGATCTTCCTATTTTCAGACTCCCAAGCACTGGACTACAGGTGCACGCCACCATGCCCAGTCCGTGGGATTTTGTAAAGTGCAATCATTATTTTGTTGCAGTACCTGCAAGCAAAGCCCCTGTCTGTCGTAACTAAAAGGACAGGAAAATTGACTTTCTGTTACAACTGTGAAAATTCATATACTTGAGCAGAGAATATTTTATTAACTTTAAAAATGTTTATTGAATATCTGTAATAAGAAAAACATTTTTGGGGCTGGAAAGGTAGCTCAGTAGAATAAGTGCTTGCCTGGCAAGCTTAGGGTCCTGAGTTCAATACCTGGTACTGAAAAAAAACGAAAAAAAGAAAAGAAAAACATTTTTTTTTTGCTTCTTCATGTGTATTTTTGAAGCATTCATATTTATTTCTTAAGTTGTTCTAAGCATTTTAAATTCTTATTATGGACTTTATACAATTTAGTAAACTATGTTTCACTAACTTTATGTAATGAGCCAGAGAATGAAATAATGTACCCTTAAAGTAAAAAAGGTCTGTTTAAAATTCAAGACATTTTCACATTCCACCCAGTTATTTATTTTATAAGAAATCTAATTTGTTGTCGCTCTAATAAAAATTTCACCAGAGGCTTTAAAACTGAGCCAAATTGGCTGCTTTGATGCGTTTTGTTTCATTTGTTTGGCATCAGGAGTCGAACTCAGGACTTTGCGCTGGCCAGGCAGGTGCTCAGACCGCGTGCAGGACTGTCTCCAGGCCCTGGACTCAGCCAGCGCTCAGCGGGTGTGTTGTGCTGTGAATGCGAGCTGCTCGGATGTTGGAATAAGACGTGCGCAATGCACGTGCGGTTGTGAAACGGAGACTCCCAGCCTCAGAGCTTGCTGAACAGTGATGAGGGAAGGTCAGGAGAGATGGCTTGGGAGATATTTTGAAACAGGTTTGGCACCTTAAAACGTAAGTTTAATAAGCTCAAACGTTGTGTACAAACTCACTCCCGCCGGCACACAGCCTCGGCGCCCTTGCACGTGTTGGGAGAGCTCCAGCTGCGGTAGGTCAGGGAAACCTTGAGCCGGGGAAACCTTGAGCCGTTCACAGCACACGCGATGGCGGATTCTTAGGCCGCTCGCTGCCGAGGATGCAGGAGGTCAGTTGGGAGCGGGGCTGTGCAAGGCCACCTGTCTGCTGCCCTTGCTTCAGGTCCTGGCCCAGCTCTGTAGGCAGGGTACTGACCTAGGCACCATATCCCCTTTCTTCTTTTTATTATTATTATTCTGTATTAATTTTATTGAGAAACAAATAGCAATGATGGGCCGGAGAGATGGCTTAGGGCCGGGAACATGGCTCAGTAGAATACTGAGCTTACCATGGCCTAGTAAGCACAAGGGCTTGAGTTCAATCCCCAGTTCTGCAAAAAGAAATAATAGCAATGAGAGTTTCAAAACAGGTTAGTAGGACAGTTACAATAATTAATACAGTGCATATTGTTGTCCTTGTATTAGTTATTCATATCCCCTTTCCTGGTGCTCAGCGCTGGATTTATAACCAGGTTAGGGCGGTGGAAGGCTGCGCTCCCTGTCTTGCTTGGTCTCTGACAGCAGCTGCTTCTCTTCTGCAGCCCCGCTGGCAGTGATCCTTGCTGCGACTGCTTTCTGAAAACCTGGTCCTGGGCTACTGCGTTTGTCTTGTGCTTTAGACAGGGGTGAAAACAACTGCATTCAGCCTAATCCCTGGTGTCCTTCAGGCTTTCTGCCTTAGCTTGCTGGCTTCCTCCTGGAGCAACACAAAGGGAGATTAAAAATGTGCACTCACTCATGTAAATTCACACATGTAAATGAATGTTTGCATCATCAACATTTATTGCAGTGAAAGATACATTGCTATTAAATAAGGTTAAGATTTTTCCTGTTTCAGCACACCCATCCCATCATTTGAAGTTACTTATTGAACATGTTTTAAATTCAAACACGGTCTTATATATAAAAATATAAGGCAACAAACTTTCAGGTGAATGTCTACTCTGGATGTAAGATCTTTGGATTTAGAGTATTAAATGAATCTTTTTCTTAATCAAATAGCAAATTCCGTGTCTGATGTTACTTGTTTTAGAAAATGAAAAATTATTAAAAAATATTTACATGATTTAGAATTAAAATTCATGTTACATTTAAAAGTCATTTAACTTATTATAAATGTGCAATTTCCTTTTTAAAAATTTTATTTATTTATTTGGTACCCAGTCTCCCTATGATCCTCCTGTCTCAGCCTCCCGAGTGCTGGGATTAGAGGCATCTGTTAACATGCCCGGTTTCAGGGCTGATATGGCAGATGATACTGAGGACTGAACCTGGGTTGTTGTGCTTGATAGATAGGCGCTTAAACCACCGAGCTATCTCCCCAACCCTAAATGTGCAGTTTCTACCTTATAGTTTGTTCAAATTATCCTTTTATTGTAAGTATGCCAATTAATAATTGCAAACATTTATGACATTGATCATCTTTACATAATAAAGTTATAGAAAGTATAACAGAAAATTAGAGTGATCTGTCCTTAATTTCTATTTTGTCCAACACTTTTTATAAGTATTGCACTAGTTGGTTTTTAAAAACATTGATTATCCTGAACACGTACATACAGAGCTACATAGCCAAAAAGAATGATTTTTGCTCTAGGAATATTTCTTCTGGACAAGCTCAGTGCTACCATTGAGAAGTGGTTGATGCGGACACTGAGACAAACACACACAGGAGGTGGCTGTAGGAAGACAGGGTCAGAGATGGGAGTTGTATGTCCACATGCTGGGAGGTTTCTGAAGGCCACAATCCCACAGAAAGCAGGGAAGGAATATTGCCTAGAGCTTCTGGAGACTGCAGGATCCTGACAATACTTTGGATTTGGACTTCCAGCTCAATGGGAGAGTTGGTGTCTACTGTCTGAAGGCCTGCAGCTCGCCTCAGTCCTCAGAAGCTAATCCAGAGCTCTAGTCATGTGTAGAGAAGTCAGAGCATGTAGTCATGCAGAAACGTGCACATACCTGCGTAGCAACTTTACTCGGAGCAGCCGAAAGCTGGAAACAGAGATGTGTACCAACAGTGAGGGGGTGGAATTTTGGTACATGTGTATTATGAGCAGTGTGTGAATTATTAGGATGCTCAATGACAATGAACTTTAAAAAACAACTATGCTACATAAAACACAGAAATTAAAAAGTATATACTGAATGCTTCTATTTATCTGAAATTCTAGACAAGTTAAGACATTATATTATGGTGTAAAACACGTCAATAGTAACTAAGGATCTAAGGGGAGAGTGGAGTGAGATGGAAGGAAGTTCAAAGGGACATAAAGGAACTTTGTTAGCGATGGAGAAGTTCATTATCTTGATTTGTGGAGATGGTTTCATGGGTGTACACGTATGTCAAGGCTCATTAAATTGTACACTTTATAATGTGTTGCCTATTGTATGTTAATTATATTTCAATAAAGCTGAAACTGACTGAATTTACTGGCATGAATGCCAAGAGAAAGAAAAACTCTGAGATGTGTGATGATGTGTTAGGAAGGCCGTCAGTCCAGGCGAACGCAGAGGAACAAAATGTGAAGCGGAGCAAACGCACCGAGAAGCGGGAAGGAAACTGTTGAGAAAAGGGAAACTTCTTAGCGTGAAGTGGCAGAATACAGAATGACCTAGATGCAGCGAAACTGGAGACTTCACGGAGGTTGAAGAAACCCAGGGAAGGGAGGTGGGAGCACGAAGGCGAACGGAAGCAAAACCGAAACGTGTCCGGGAACTCAGTGCACCGTCTTTGCAATTTTTCTCTAAGAGGAAAGAAAGGGAGACCAGCAAGCCCACATTCTCTTTGAATGAGTTGGATTTTTCTCTTGGAATTTGTTGGGAGCTTCTGAATGCTTACAAGTACAACAGGCTCCATACTATTTCTTTAAAAGAATTTTGGGAAGCCAGGAAAAATAAATGGCTTATTAGTCATAGGTAATATAGGCATTTCTGACGGAAAGTATTCAAAAAGTTCTGTCATCAATTATAATTCAATTTTGTTTGTGCTCACCACAGTCCTTTGAAATCATTGCCCTGTTTATACTGCGTTCCACAGCAGTCCCGGAGTCACCCTCCCAGCAATACAAACACTAGCTGCTATAGTATTACAAATTTTTTAAAATTTAGAATAGTTTTCAATAGCCTAGTTTTAAATTAAAGACATCATTCTATTTCTTTTAAAACTTAAATGCCTCTTCCAAGATTCCAAACCTCATACCTCATAATCTCTGCTCGATGAAAACACTAGAACACCACAGGAGAACAGTTTTTAAAAATCCATTATTTTCACACTTCTGATAATCTTTTTCTTTTTTGCCTCACTATATGATATTCCACGTTAATATCTGTTCGGTACATTTCCTTACTATCAAATGTGTACAAAAATAAGCATGGATCTAGAGGATTTAGGTACAATTTTCATTTATAAAAATAGTGTTCTATATTCAAACACTAGCTGCACTATGTCATGAACATTTCTCTTGGCTGTGTTTCCCACTTTTATTGTGAAAAATCACAAAACGAGCCCCTCCCGTTGCAAGAGTTATGAGCCCTCCTGTGAGGGGACTCAAGTTTAAGTTTCTCCCCAGATTTGGCATCTCTCTATTATGGGCAACACTAGCCAGCTTCACCTGATGAAGTGCACACTCTCTCTACTGGAGAGGCTGAGAAAAAATCCCATTCCAGTTTACAAACTTTGGTTTGAAAATAATGAGTTTTAATAAACCTAAGGAGGTCACTTTTGGTTGTACTCTGCTAACTCTTGATATCTTTCCACTCTGCTTTCTGCAATGCAAAATCACTTAGGTTAAAGCTCTTGCAAATCCAGGTTTTCTATATAGGACTGAGTGAAGGAAGAAATGGAACATTCCTGCAAAAACCATCCTGGGGCCTTGTGTTACTATATATATATATATATATATATATATATATATATATATATATATATCTTGAAAGAGTCTAGAAGTTTCAGAGTATTCACTGAAATATCAAATTGCAGAACAATAAATCATAAGTGAAGATTTATTTTCATCTTCATCTTGTCAAGTTGCATTATGTTGGAGGAAATAAAGCTACTATTTAGGTTTTGGTAAAAAAATTCATGTCTCCAATGCATGTTATAATCTACCTATTAAGATATATTTGTTGAAGTGGATAGGTGAACTCAGCCATCGCAGATGTAAAGAGCTGTTTAGCTCAAAGCCAAATTGCCAGAAGTTTGAGTAATGATATAAAAACAATAGTTTTGAATTGAAATAAATGGAATTCACAGTAATCCTTTGCTTGATGAAACATTGTGCTTTTGGAGACTTTTCTTCAGGAATCTCAAAAATAGAGACATTTTCTACTGAGAAGTTGTTTCACTACACTAGCATTAGGAATTTGATTTAGCTAAGATGTCAGAGTTCCAAAAAAAATTGAAGTATGTCAGATAACTCATACAGTAGAAATTACACAGATAAATGGTGATGTAAGTAAAACAAATATTTCAACCACAGTCTGAGGTTTTGCAGAAGCCCAGGAAACCCAGAAGTTACATCTGCTGCAAAAATTAGCAATGGACAAGCAACTGTATATATTTATTGCCAGGAACACTGAAAAGTAAATGCAAAACAGTTCAGGCTTCAGGCCTGGTATGCCATAGTGCACAGCAGGCACACTCACATTCCACATCAGGAAATGCCTTCCGAGGAAGGGCCTAGATTGCTTTTTATCTAATATAGTGTACTGCAGCCATGGTGGTGCCTGAGCTCTCTGCCTTGTTGTAACTTTTAAAATCTGTGTTTCCAGTTTATTCTTAGGATAAATGTTGGTGCTTCTCCATGCATTCTGGATCTCACCTGTAAATTCCCATAATTGGTAGGTGATCACCATGAGTTTTGTCTGAGTGCATCCTCAGAGTCATATTGCCTTGTGGGTTATGCATACAGATTAGTCTGTGTTCTTTGTATCAAGTGGCTGTACCTATAGGCAGGGTGATGCTGCATGATCCAGATGTGGCCCCATGTACCAACAGAACTATCCAAAGATATGTCATCGGCGGAGGGATGGAGTCAAGGCAATGTTAGTTAAAATGAGCAAAAAAGCATACATGTCTAATGTTACATGGATAGAGCAACGCTTCAAACACCACACCTTGGAAACTGGATTTCCTGATATAAGCTAGTTTCTGAAGATGTGGGTCTATTCACACACACAGGCACATGCACAAACATGCATGCACAATGAAACTCCTCTAAATAGGTTCTAAATGTATTCGACTACCTTCAATTGCTTTGATTTCAAGATAAAAAAGAGCTATAAAGAATGGATAGTGAGTACTGAAGGAAAATAATTTGTGTATTATTGAATGGAATTAGTAGAACTTCAATGAGAATAAGCCAGTTATTAACAATGACATATTCTCAGAGAAAAGCTAAGATGAAGATTGCCAAGATAAGTAATGCTAGTTTGAACTTGAGAAATTCAGTATTCAGCCCCCTTCTTTACAAAGAACAATGTTAGACTAGTGACAAAGAAGGGTCATAGAAATTCTTTAAAGTTTAGAAAATAATCATGTACAGCAATTTGTTAATTATATGATCCTTAAAATGTTTCCACCATTTTTAGAAAAAACATTGTTTTTGCTAATGCAGAGCTAACGCTTGCAAAGCTCCTTCATTCTGTCTTTATGAAAATCCACAGAAAAGCAAGATACAGCAATCATAGTGACTACCTTGCAGTATTTTGGCACTAAGACAATGCATGAAGAATATTTGGTAAATTGATGGTGAGTTAATAAGTCCAGGAAAGGAAGAAAAATTCAGTAATGTCATGTGGATGATAAAACCAAGGATGACCCTTGTGTTTTCTTGTTTTGGCTTTGGTTTCCTGAGGTAGGATTTTGTGATGTAATCTATGCTGGCCTCAAACTTAACCATGTAACCCAGGCTGGCCTCAAACTCAGAAATCTTCTTGCCTCAGTCTCCTAAGCATGAACCTTATATTTTCAAATGTACACTTTTAACTTTATCACTTTTCCCTGTTTGAGTAACAATAATAATCTGTAATTAAAATATATAATGTACCTGACAGTATAATGTTAGAGTTTAAGCAAACCCCATAATTTCGTATTAATGAAAGAGAATAAGTTTTACATAAATTCCTCTCTGAATGTATTTACATTCATCTAGATGAATTCTCTGTTTAAAGTACCATGGAAAACAAAATGATAGACACAGATACTAATTGCATTTAAAAACTTTTTAATTTACTTTTACCAGTCTATGTCAGCATAAGCATTCAACGTGTGTGTCACACATCTCAGTGCATCGGGCACTACCTTCCTGTCCCTTCCTCCTTCTCCTGGTCTCCTGGTCAAAATCTCAGTGTATTTTGCATGAGCATTCAATTTTGGCAGTACGAGCTGCAGAGTATAATTTATTTCATTATTAGAAGATCTTAGGAGTGCAAAAACTACATAGGTCCAAAAGCTAACTAATGTCAAAGAAAAGAAACACCAGAATTACATTCATATAACTTAACATTTCCATAGACTAAGAATATATTTGAAAGAATAGTTCTTTATGTCTAGGTTAACATAAATATATTTTTGAGGGAATTTAGCTTTTTTGACCTTTTAATTCTTGTTTTTATATTTCATTAAAAAAATAGAGGATGATGTTGTTCCCTGAGTAATAATACAAAGAGCTCAAACAAATATAGTAGGACTTTTGAGCTAAAGGTCCCTACCCAGTACATAGGAGTGAGGATCTGGAATTAATCAACATCCAGAATTCTACACCAAACTCAAGGAAGGGACTTGAGAAAATGAACACCCTCAGCCCTACTACACACCTGTGAGTTTAGAAACTCTCAGGCTGCTAGAAAGTCTATGTATTTTTAATAATATATGAGGGGTTTTGTATCCATAAATTTGAGACAATAATTTTGGACTACCTACTTTGTATGCCCCAAATAAGGATTATGACACATTTGCTGCTTTAGGACCAACCCAGAGGAGTGCAAAATCAAAAATTCTAAAGAAAATTTTACAATGTACCTCACAGATGTGCAGTTATGCTCCACTGCAGAAGTCACTGCCAATCATACTGAGCAGAGGGCCTTAACTACATGGCAATTCACCTTCTACCACTGTCAACTAGAATTGATTTAGTATTTAATAATCTAATTTTAGTGAACTCAATTTTAGAAGAGCCTTCTTTTTCTTCTCCTTCTTCCTCTTCTTTTTAAGCCATGTTTTTTTCTTCACTGCATTATGTGCCCTGCAAAAGCAAAGACTCATTGGTCACTTTCCAACCAGACTTTGTTGCTCAAGTGGACATTCAGCTGTGAGTTCATCAGTAGAGACTGATGGACTGAGCAGAATAGCATCTCCATGATCCAGTCACCCTTCAGAAGCTGAGCACCTGGATGCACAGAACTCTTGGGGGACACTGTAGGTATTCTGACCCTGGGCACAAAAGACTCGAGTCCATCCCTATGTGAACTGTGCTTAGTCCAGTTCTGTTGTCAGTATCTTTAGTCAATCTCTAATTGTCATTAATGTCTTTGCAGCAGTACTGAAAATGTCCTCTGAGACTCAAGTCAAAATCTTATCTGTGAACACCTATGAAAAGCAAAAACAAAGTTATATGCTTTTGCCATGGCACAGTTTCAGTGCATGGCCCACTGGTTCTAAGGCAAAAAAGCATAGTAGAAATATTCGTTAAAGAAAAGTGGCTCACTTCACAGCATCTGGGAAGCAGAGAGAGAAGAGAAGAGAAGAGAAGAGAAGAGAAGAGAAGAGAAGAGAAGAGAAGAGAAGAGAAGAGAAGAGAAGAGAAGAGAAGAAATGAGAGAGGAAAGGAGAGGAGGGAAGGGTAGGGGAAAGGAGGAGGGGAGTGGAAAGGAGAAGAGAGGAGAGGAGGTGAGGTGAGGGGAACAGAGGAGGGAGGAGGGGAGAGGATCAGAGGGGAAGGGAGGGGAGGGCTGGAGAGGGGAGAAGGCAGCTGCATGTGCAGAGGCACTCTCCCAGGGACACAGGTCTGCAGACAGCCCACAAGCTCATTGCACCTCTGGCTCTGAGCTCACCAATGGGCCAGCCCACACCCAGCAATGACTATAGCATCCTCAGCGCCAATCACCTTTCAAAGGTCCCACTTCTGCACACATGGAATTTAGGGACACTCTAGATCAAGCACCTAAGATTTGATCTGGAAGGTGATGTAAGGGAACACATTCAGAAATACAAAATAAAAACTCATGGGCCTACAGAGATAAAGTTGGGGAACACTTCTGAAATGTAACTAACAGTCAAGTGGAAACCCAATGGCCATGTGAAAAGAGTGACTCTGCTTTAGGAATTTAAAAGCAATTTAGTATAGTCAGGAGCTACATATGAAGCTGGTAATATAATCAGGGTCTGAATGATGGACCTTTGAGGTCACAACATACATTTGGATTCTGTTTCATGAGGGAGAAATTTCAGTTTTCAAAAATTTTATAATCAGATTGCTATTTTTTTTTTAAAGTGCAACTGTGATGTAAGTTAGTTGAAGATAAACAGCTAGGGATTCATGCCTGCTGCAGTAACCCGGTGAGAGGCCCTGGTGACTGAAACTAGCCGTGTAGCCACAAGCATGAATGTGAGAATGGCAAGCGTGATGATAGTCGGACTGCAGAATAAAGGAACGGAAACGGTAGAAATTACATCCTCACTTCTAGCTTTGGGAACTTAATGGAAATCAATGTTATTGACAGAGTAGAAAGTCATTCTGTAGGTGGAGAAGTAAGAGGAAACTGAAGAGCTCAGTCTGGGACCCGTCAGCCTGGCTGTGGCTGCAGGGTGTTTGCATGAAGAGGTCCGGAGGGTCTTTGGATGATGGTGAGAACACGGTGTGGGAGGCATGGCCTCAGCATGCGGTGACCGAGGCCTCAGAAACCGATTCAGCCTTCCACAGAGGGAGGCAGATCCACATGCAGATGGCCCAGGACACAAACCTGAGCTCACCAGAGCACACGCAGAGAAGTCTGAGAGGGAAATTGGGATCAAGCAGCCTTAGAAGAAGGTAAAGGAGACAAGCAATTTTAGCCAGCTGATAAGAACAAAGACTGAATGGAAATGAGGATGTGGAGACTGGAAACTGTGCTTTCAAAAAGGATGGCTGTGAAGAAGAGAAATGCAGGGATCAAGTGTGTGTGTGTGTGTGTGTGTGTGTGTGTGTGTGTGTGTGTATGTGTTTTAATAGAAAGTCCTTCTCCTGCCTATGGAATGAATCAAACTAGAAAAGAAGAGATACAAACTATAGATGTGAAAAATAGTTTAATTAAAATGATTTGCCCATAATATTGAAATACAGATTACATTTGTCCTTTGGAAACATAATTTTATTACAGAATATATAACATGAGGTCAAATTAAAAATGGCAAGTTTCCTACATTCAAAAAAAAGAGACAGTAACTCCACTGTCAGAATTAATAAATAGGCACAGCTAATCGTGCATCACAACTTTGAAAAGATAGGAGTGGGAAGCTAGAGGTTGAATTCAAGGACCAGAATCATAAAACAAATCTCTTCCACGTTCTGTAGAACTCACCCACCCTCCCACAGGTAAGACACTTTATTTCTACACCAATGATCAATCTAGAGAGATGGTAAAGGTAGTGGGAATTTTAATATTAATTCTTTCTCTTACAGGTCACAGAAACCACAAGTAAACCGCGGCCAAATGCGTGTCCTTCAGCTCAGCTCAGTCTTCCTTGCCTGAATGAACATGCATTGGCTAAGATCCCTAGGAATCTGTCGTGCTTTCTTTCCTTCAGGATTGTTTACACTGTGGCTTTTCTAATACATACTGCATTCAACCTGCAAAACAGTAGCCAAGTTTTACAAATGTGGATTTCTTACTGAGTGCAAAGAAATGCAAATAATACCCCCACTATGGAGAGAACAGTAAAATAAGCTTGGAAGGCCAGTTACTTCTACAACTATGATTATGGATATAGACAGGAAATTTCAATGAGCTTTGATCCATGGGATTTTTGTTTGGTTATTGATTATTATGAATGCATGAAAAAAGCTGACTTATAGTCAAAGATTGTAAGAAGATGAGAACTATAGGCATTTTATCATTGCACCATTGATTTGAAAAAAAGAGTGGGAAATGACGAATTAACCTTTTTTTTTTTGCCAGAGCAGTTGCAATGTCCGCAGCCAAACCTGAAGACAGAAGATGAGCAGACACCACCTGAAATCTGCTTCCCCTGCCTGCTGTTGGAATTCACAGCCGTGCTGTCTGGAAATGATTACTTGTGGAAGCAACAGACCTAACAAATTGTTGTCTATGTGTCAACTCCCTTTCATGTATCTTTAAGTGATAAACTTCCATTATCTTTCCCCAATATATCTAAAAACACTTTTCAATTAAATATGCAAATCTAATTCTTAGCTAAAGACAAGTGCTGGAAAGAAAACACCATTTTGTTGATTTCTTTTTTGTTTAATAGCATTCTTCTAGAGAGTAAAATACAAAAACTATAATTTTCTCTTTGTATAGAATTTGTACCTTTGATCTTTGTTCATGTTATATAAACCACTGCTGCACATAAATGTTTGGTCCAACCACATCCCAGAAACTGAGTTTCATGTGAGCAAGAACTGCTGGTGCCTGCTCGGTCTACTGTTTCATTCTCAGAGCATAAAGGACATCTTGGCAAGCAAAAGACCATAGTAAAATGCATTCAATGAATAAATTTGCTTTACTAATTAATGTTCAATAAAATGATCCAAATGGCTTTAACTTTGAACTAAGGCTCTTAAATTCTGGTAATGTAGTAAACAGAAAGAGATACTGACTTTTAAGTAAAATCTTAGCTTTAATATTATGAATTAAAATATTAAAATTAATATAAATAAGCATGACAAAGGCACAAGGTGAAGAGTTACTACTCAAATCTAGGCCTTTTGACAGTAACTTCTACCCTTTGACTATCAAATGGGCATTTTTGCATGTACTACACGCATTAGCATCATATTGCTGCTGTCATTATGGTTTGAGCATGACCTGTCCCCTTTAAACTCATGTTAACATATTTTGCCCATCTGGCAGCCGTTCAACCCCTGAGAAGGATCAACATCGTTCTCATGGAAGGGGTTGGCTATTGCAAGAGGAGGCCATTCTGAAGCGAGGCTGCTCCTCCTGTTGTCTTCTCACTTGCCCTCCCTACTTTCTATCATCAGTTGAAGACTCAAAGGTTCTCACCAGGAGCTTCCACCTTTCTTGTGTGCTTTCAGTTCTGTGAAGAAAGTTGTTGGTATCTCAGTGAGATTTCTTTCAATGGATAGCTGTTGGTAACATGGCCATTTCAAAGCTGTTCTGTCCCTGAGAATGTCTTTCCATTTTCTAATCTCCTCTTTGATCTCTGATGTTATGACTCTGTAGCTTTGGTCATGGAAGTCTTCCACCCCTTTGGTTAGGTTGAATCCCTAGGATCCCAAAGATATTGTACTCATAAAATCACACTGAGAGTAAAGAAATGGGATTATATAAAATTAGAAAGCTTCTGCACAATAGGAAATAATTAACAGAATGAAGACATAACTTACACCATGGCAAATGCTTAGCCAGCTACACCTTGGGCAGAAAAATAATTTCTAGAATATATAAAAAGTTGATAAAAATGCCAAATTGGGTGATCCTATCAAATATGGACCAATAAACTGAATTGACACATCTCAAGATGAGTTCAATCAGCCAGTAAGTACATAAAAAATGTGTGATCTTTAGTCATTAAGGAAATGAAAATCAAAGCAACTGAGGTTCCATGTCCCGCAATCACTATGACTTCCATAAAGACCCGCAAAATACGAAATGATGGTGAAGTTCTAGAGGAAAAGGGGCCCTTCAACATACATGGTGAGATATGAATTAGTATAGACACAATAGAAATCAGTGTGTGATTCCTCAAAAACTGAAAAGTTATAATTTTATTTATTTTTTTATTGAAATTTTATTTTATTTTATTTTATTTAAAAGTTTTATTCTCAGTGATACATCTGAGAATGTTCCCAAAAAGTTAAAGAATTCACCCCACAGTGCCATGCGTGTTGCCACATGTAGCGAAGCTCTGGAAACAGCCGCATGACTACCAGCAAAGGACTGGATGCAGAAATGCGTTATATGCGCACATCATTCCATGACAAAAAAGGATGGAATTCTGCCATTTGCAGGAAGACGGATGTGCAACCTGAGACCATGGCATGGATTGAAGTAAAACGCTGAAGTGTGCTTCATTTCTCTTATAGGAGAGACTTACTTGGTGAATAAATTAAAACTAAAATGAATGAAAAATGGAAATAAAAAGATGTTGCAGATACTGGGTGGGTCATCGGCAGGAGCAGGGGAGGGGAGGGAGGGAAGAGAGTAAAAGGATTAAAAAATAATAAAGATATGGGTGGGAGAACATAGCTCAGTGGCATAAGTGCCTGTCTGGCAAGTGCAGGGTCCTGAGTTTGATCTCCAGTGCCAAAAACAAAACAAGACAAAATTCAAAAAGAAATAGTCAAAATATCATATAGATCTATTCTCCAAACTGAATGGAAATGTTATGTCACTTACATACATGAATATTGTAAATGAAAATGTATAAATGAAATAATAAAAATTGTCTCTAATCCCCTGCGACTTACTTTATTTTTAATCATGAAAATAGTATTGAAGTAAAAATGTCACTGCTTACATTGTAAGAATTGTGTGACTATCATCCTAGATGTCAGCTCTTCAACTGCGATGTTTTTTGAAGAGGAAGAATGTACAGGAATAAAAAGCGGCTTTTAAATGGAAGCCGATCAGAGAACCTACTGACCAGCACCACCCACACCATGGTAGAAGCCAAAAGCGTCTGTGAATGTCACACGACTCTTCAAGCAGCCACAAGGGTCAGGTCAACCGTTGCTTAACTCTAGAAGTTAGCAGGTGCCAGGGCGGATTCGAAACCTGGCTTGCGCATCCCCAGCCCTTTCTCCGAGGAAGGCCTAGAGGGTGAGAGTCGCTCTGGGTGGTACAATCCCGGAATTCAGGAGGGCTTGCCTGGCTGTACCTGCTTCCTCACTCCTGCCCTAACTTCCTCAACACTGCACTCCAGCGGGACCCAATTTCCTCTCACCTTTCATGCCCACACAAGGAGCCTCTGATCAGCTCCTTGTACGTCACTGAACCAGCCCCTCACTCTCCATACTCAGCTAAAGTTCATAAAATCACAGGTTAGAGGATCTCCCCATATCCTTGCCCTCCACCCTCTTTGTGGGAATTAATAAAGCATCCCTCTTCCCTTTATTTCTGCTTCTGTGCTGTGCTGCTGCTTCTACCTCCAGAAAAACCTCTCTGTGGTATTAGCTTGTTAGGGACAGGTAGGATTCTGAGGCTTGTTAAGGTTGGGGGTGGTGCCTACTTTTATTTTTATTTTTTCCACTACTGTCATTTTATAAGGAAGATATAATTTCATTGTTGTGGTCCACAAATTTTTCTTACAGTCTGTGACTCGTTAAGTTAATATAAGAATAATTTGGGTACTAGTCTATTAAGTTTGAGATTATTCAGTTATGCTTGGCCTGGATCTAGCTGTTACGTTCAGTTCCCTTTTGCTACAGCCCTTCTGGTACAACTGTGAGCCTGTGGTTCCCCTCTGTTGTGTCCCTGGCCCAGGGAGCACTGTGGAGCGAAGATGCTCTTCCACACACTCACCAGACTGGGCACAGGTGGATCAGGTGCTGGAAGAGTTACAAAACTTCTCATTCACTTGGCGGGCTTGGGGGCAGGGACTCTGGGGAGTTGCAAGGCAAGACAGGTAATACAAGAATAATTTGGACAGCTAATACAAAAAAATTTAAATACTCAGTAATATTATTAATTTATCATTCTGGATTTATATCTATGCATCCATAGTAAAAAAACATTTAAAAAAGCCAGGCGTGGTGGCACAGGCCTGTAATCCCAGCACTTGGGAGGCTGAGGCAGGAGGATTGTTGTGAGTCCGAGACCAGCCTGAGCTACAAAGTGAGCTTAAGGCCAGCCTGAACTGCATAGTGAGACCCTGTCTCAAAAAGACAAAAAAAAAAAAAAAAAAAAAAAAAAAAAAAAAAAAAAA
>PVKA01026513.1:0-31640 GCA_004027165.1 Ctenomys sociabilis | reverse complement strand
AAAAGAAAGAAAGAAAGAAAGAAAGAAAGAAAGAAAGAAAGAAAGGAAGGAAGGAAGGAAGGAAGGAAGGAAGGAAGGAAGGAAGGAAGGAAGGAAGGAAGGAAGGAAGAAAGAAAGGAAGGAAGAAAAAATGTTCTTCTGGCAAAGTCATTTGCCTGAAGACAAGTATTTTCACTTCATGTTGTCAGATGCTGGGCATTTGCAGCATGTGCTTCTTAGCACCTGTGAGATAAGTGCTAATGCCTGTTAATACAAAGTGTCATAAGGCTCATTCAAGTCCTACAAAAGACTACACTGTAGCTTAAGCAGCAGATATAAGGAGAAAGGGGATTCCAAAGAGCCCACAAAGAGCAAGAGAACAATGCACACAATGAGGGAATCATTCCTGAGGGGATTTGGTGTGTCTCCCTAGGCTTAAAAAAAGCAGGAGGTCATCCTAGATCTGGACAAGTGAGGACACAGAAGAAATTTTAATACTGATATATTTAGAAAACAAACTTGGATTTGCCTATAGAAGATTTGTGGTAGATAAAGTCAGAAAAAGAATTTTAGGCTAAGATATTTCAAGTTCTGTTTCAAAAGCACTGGGAAGTCACTGAGTTACTGGAGAGGACAGAAAGAAAGTAAGCAGAGGCAATGAAGCATTCAGTCTTGTTCTAGGAGAGAATGAAAGTAGTATTTGATTTTTTTTCACAATAATTTTAGAATGAGCAAAGATGAACGGAAGAATTAATTTAAAAAATAATACTTAAAAATAAAAATCTAATGAAGATTGCACTTTTTCTTTTAGACTACGGGGAGAAATAGTCATAAAATATATTTCTGAATAGAAAAAAGGAATGGAAAGTACTAATATCTATTATCTCTAATTAAATAGCAGATGAAATCTGTCTTTGGATCTATTCATTGGATCCTGCTCTCTATGTATACTGTTTTATAATTACTTTCAATATCAACAGAATTGTAGATCGATAAAGAAAACTAATAGCGTGTATTAAGCTTTTAATACCACATCATCTAGTGATTTATTATTTTTGAATCAAATTTTGTTGATCCAACATTTGAATGAACTTTGAAACTGAGTTTTTAAAACACAGGGAAAGATAATCCATTCTCCACTAAATTTATTATTATTTTGACAAAAATGCCTTTGCTTATTATTATTGCTAAGCACGTAAGTTTATTTTATTTTATTTATTTATTTTTGGTGGAACCAGGGATTGAACTCAGGCCCTTGCACTTGCCAGGAAAGCACTTATTCCACTGAACTATCTCCCCAGCCCCTAAGCATGTAAGTTTAAAAAAGTGAGTTTTAACCTGTTTTTATATGCTGTTTGTTATAATAAGCATTATCTTCCTAAGAATTCAGCATAGTTCTTGTTATAACAAAATTTATCCATTGTAACAAATACAGATCATAGCATGTTCTAGTGGCCATCAGGCAGATGTTTGACCTCCTAAAAAATAAGAATTTCCAAAAAGCAGAAAATTTTCAGAACGTATGTCTATTTTACTTGTATACACTAACAAGAAATTCTGGAAAATGTTTCCAAATACAAGCACAGTATATTTGATAAAAGATTATGATTGGAGACTCAAAATGCTAACAGTATCTTCTTCAAAAAATCTGTTAAAATAATCATGGAAACATAACAGTTTTAGAGTTAAGACACTGAAAATTTAATGCAGAAATAAAAGTGAGGTCAGCATAATCAAAAAGTTTATAAGGAACATAATTATGATTGTTTGATAAACGAGTATCAGAGGATTGAGATAAATGAAGTAGACAAGTCATAAGAATGAATGTATTTATGAGTTTAAAGAAAAGGCACATGGAAATGTGATGCAAGAAAAAAATAGAGAAGCTTTGTTTCATTACAGCAGTACAAAAATTGAAGGGTCCAAGATAGACAGTTGAAAGATAAGTACACCATTCAAGCTTTACTGTCAATAAAAGTGTTCCATAAATGCACCGTCATATAACATATAGTTGCTGACGACTCTTTGAGAACTCTAGTACCTTACATTCTTCTTCATACAACTCCCCAAATCTCTAAAATTCTAATCACTATCATCAATAAGAAAATAAGTTATTATTATATATTTTATTTCTTAAATATATTTTTAGAATTTTTTCAATGTTAATTTGGGTCAAAGTTATTGTTGTTATTTTATGTAATTAAGAAACCTTAAGGGCCTGGGGAGCTAGTTCAGTAGAGTAAGCTCTTGCCTGGCAAGCATAGGGTCTTGATTTAAATCCCCAATACTGAGAAAAAAAAAGGAAGAAAGAAAGAAAAAATAATAATAATATTTATAGGAGCCAGGAAGATGACTTAGTAGAATAAGTGCTTGCCTGACCAGCACAAGGGCCTGAGTTTTCAGAAAAAAAAAAAAAAAAAAAAAACTTTAAAGTATTCCTCATTCTACCTTACATCTGAGCACTACAGTCCGCCAGGTCTTATTCATTCATCTGTTTGAAAACCATTCCCTGCCTAGCAATATTCATCTAGAAAATAAAAGCAAGTAGTACCTATGTAGAGCAAGCTCATCTTCAAAGTTCCAGGAGAGAAATATAACAAGGATGAAACTTGACACAGCATACTGTCCCTCTCTTTCCCTAGCCAACGACTCATCTTCTCAACTTGGAAACTGGTTCCTATTCTGACTTGCTGTGACAAACAAATATTTTTGTGGGTTTTTTTTTGAAGCCTAAGCCACTTTAGAGTTCTGGTTTCAGCTACTACATCTTTAGTCAATGATCATTGTTCACCTTCATAAATATATTTACATAGCATTTGCAATGTATTGTTTGATGCCATGCTAGATTATCTTGCAAGCTTATGTTTTAATTGTTGTCCCTACTCAGGACCATGTTAGCCATGATATATCATGACAATTGGTTTCATTATCTTCTGAAGAATTCCTTTTACAAAATATATATCACAGGGCTGAGATCAGCAAGATTGCAGAGGAGGTGTCTGGAGAACTGCTCCCTTCAGAATACAGGACCCAAACAATAAAAAAAAAAAAAAAAAAAAAAAAAAGAATAGATTTCCCTGGAGTGTTTAATGCTGAGCCCCAGGGAACCAATGGGATCTGGCAGGATGTCACTGAGTTTGCAAACATATGATGGCCTTGAAAAGAAAGGAACTGAAGACATCAAGCCAATATTAAGGGACTTCACTTCGGGTCTTTGCCAAGCAGGATGCCTCAACAGGTACAAACATACTAAAGGAATTTATTCCTGAAGAAGTTGACAGTCCTCGCAAAGAATTGAGTCTAATTTGTGGAGCTGGAGTATGAGTTATCTCATGACAGCACTGCCCCTGAGACATCCCACCTTCAACATTTTGGCCTCCTTCAATCAGCTTCCTCCTGTACAGCATTATCTTGAGTTCAGACCCAGGGGCCTATCAGGTAGCCAAATTTGGCTGACTCAAATCTGCCCTTTCCGCCCCTACTACAGTCCCAGGAAGTACCCAGGCAGCTTGCCCTGAGTGACTCATCCTACTGAGGCCTGGAAAAAGCAGATAGGATGCCCAACCCACACGCCTCCTGCCCCTGGAAGCAGATGGAAGGCTAGCCCAGTCAGCCTTGGCCAGGAAGCAGCCCTGCCTGCGTAGGCTCTGGGGATCAGATGGGTGCTGTATTATATACTCCTGGCTGTGAAAAGTACCTGGCAGCTTGTGTTGAGCTACTTCACCCACAAAGGCCCTGGAAGCAAAGGGGCAGACTTGCCCATTCTCCTGCAGCCATGAGAAGTAGAAAAGAAGCTTGCCCTGAGAAACATGGCTGGATGAAGCCCAGAGAAACACCCATGACTTACCACCCACGGCTCCAGGGCAAAGCAAAGCAACAAGGCCAGACTGTCTTAGCTTACTGAGTTCCATAGGCAGCCTCACACATCTGTGTTCAGCCACTGGAAACATACTGGCAGTTACCCAGAGCACATTGACCTCAGAGATCCTGTGAAGTTACCTGTGTGACCCTTGGTCACTCAGGGGCAACCACTACAGGCATATCAGTATGGCCCGGCCAGTGCAAGGCTCACAAATGCTGCCAGCCTGAAGGCATCACACCTACTGGGACAGTGTCGCTTGACCTGCTGTATGGGTCCTTCAGACCCATACAACCCATGCAAATCAGTGGTACTCCAGCCCGGTAGTCAAGCGTACAGTGCCATAGTCACCAGCGAAGCTGTCCCATTCAAGGCAGCTGCATCTGCCCTGGCTGCACAATCCTAAAACCACTTCAGCATAGGCCACTGTGACATTACTTGGTTATCATCAACAATGACTGTAATAGAGTCTTCATATGGAGCCAAAGCACATATAGCCTACCCAACAGACACCCTCTCCAGAAGCAATTATTTTACTATGAAACCATACTATGAATCAGTAGAGACAACTGGCCCATCAGTGGCACAAATATCAAATATCATAAGTGTTAAAAAAAAAAAAACCAAAGTAACACACTTCCCAATGGAAGCAAATAACTCTGTAGTAATAAATGTAAAGAAAATTTGCTAACTTCCTAACACAGAACTGGAAATAATAATTGTAGTGTGATTTAATGAAATATAAGTCAGTCTAGGAAATTTCAATGGAATTGTAAAGATAATTTATGATCTTAATAAAAAAATCAATGAAATCATAAATGTATCACATAGAAACCTTCAATGAACTCACAATGAAGACTATATATATATATATATATATATATATATATATATATATATATATATATATATATCCTGACAAGTCATGCTTCAGAGATTGCAGCCTCAGTCTTTCACAAATCATTTTTTGGAACTTAATAATTGCCTGTGGAAATCCCTGCAATTTTCAGAAAACTGTAATATTCTCTGTAATGTTTTCCTTTTTCTTTCTTTCTTTCTTTTCTTTTTGGCGGGAGGCTTTCAAATACCCAATCCAAGAGCATTATGCAGTTCTTCCTGTTGATCTGCTGCTTTTTGTAACCCATGTCCTGGCAATCATGCATCTTAGCAGGCTGTTCTATCACACGTAGCTATCTGGAGTGTTCTCAATTTTGTTCTTGAAGACCTAAGATCTGCAAGATTTATTAACACACTATTTTATTAAAATGAAATTACATTACTGCAGGAGACAAAGCATATTTAAAGTTTAAATTATGAAAACAGGCAGTTATGCAACCATACCTAAAATTCACAGTTCTGTAGAGTCTGTGGGTACCTAACCCTTGTGAAGGAGTTTCACTCTAGTCAAAAACCTCAGCAGAACACTAGATTAAGCAGAATAAAAGTTTTCTCAACTTGAAGATGGTTCTTTTGCAGTACCACAGTCAATATGAAGGTGGAGAGGCAAGAAAGAGGGAAAATGGAAGAAAGAAAAATAGTACATAAAAGAAAGTATATGAGACCCAAGAAACACTGTAAGTGATCAGACATTTGGTATTACAGAAGAAAAGACAAAAGACACCGTAAATTTATTCCCTGAAATAATCGCAGAGAACTCTCTAAATCTTGACATTCTGGTCCATGAACCCTAAAGAGTTCCAAATAAATCTGACAAAAAAAGAAAAAAAATAAATAAATAAACTAGTTTGTTAAGCATATTGCTGTGGAATTGTTAATTGTAGACAGCAAAAAAGAAAAGATCAGTTCATATATAAGACCATCTCAACTGGCTGAAGAGTAGATTTCTTAGTAGAAACCTTACAGACCAGGATATGTTTAAAACCCTGAAAGAAAAAAAAAAAAAAACTCAAACAAAACATAATAAAAACTGACTACTACCACTGTGACCAGCAATGATCTACTTCATGAGGAGAAATAGGTTCTTCAAGATAAGCAAAAAGGAGAAGTCATCGCTCCAAGATCAGCTCCACAAGAAATGCGTGCAAGCATGCAAAGGCATGAAACTCACTAGAACAACAGTGATACCACAGAAGAAAGAGACTCCAACTTTACGCATACCGAAAGTCATTGAATTACAAAGACAAGCAATGAGAGGTACAAAAGAGAAGACACACAATATTAACAGACAATTGAAAATAACAAGAGAACATATTTACATATCAATAAACTTCATTAAAACACATGAAAATCCTAATATAAAACACATATATTGTACCTAAAAGGAAAAGCAAGCTAATACCATAGATTTCAACACCCTATTTTCATCAACGTACATATCTTGCAGACAAAAGAAATCAATAAAGAACTTAACCTTAAGCCATACTATACTTTAAACCAAGCAAACAAATATTTATGACACATTTCATCCAGGATCTGCAGAATACATATGGAATATTTATCCAGATAAGCACTATGTAAAGGTCACAAAACAGTTCTCAACAAATTTTAAAAATGAAATCATGGCATATATCTTCTCTAAAATCGGAAGAGTAAGGTGAGGAATCAACAACAGACATTTTAGAAATTGGCCAGTTATATAAAAATTGAATGATGTTTTCCATGTTTCTTCAATGAAGAGGGCCAAATTTCTTGTAGCAAATGCAAAAGAAAATATAGCAAACAATCTTTTGAACACAACAAAAGCAGCACTGTTAGAGCAGTGCTTATGTGTTTACCTCAAAAATTAAACAAATAAATAAATAAATAGATTGTTAGTAGCATAGTGATTCAAATAAGGCCTAACCAAAGCAAAAACAAACCAAAGCCAAAACCAGCAGAAAATAACTATGATGAAATAAAAAATAAGTGAAATCAAATTGCAAGATAATGGAATAAAAGATCAATGAAATAAAGATTAAGTGGTTTATAAAAAAAAAAACTGTCAAGTCCTTAGCAAAACAATTAAAAAGGTGAAAAAAAAACCTCAAATAAATAAAATAAGTGATGATTTTAATGGACCCCACAGAAACTGGAAATATCACTAGGGACTGCTATGGATAGCTATATGTTAACAAATTATAAAACCTGGAAGAATGCATAATTTTAACACATATCACCTACCAAAATTGAACTATAAGGAGGTAGAAAATTTTGACAAATCAATAGCAAGTAACATGACTTAATGAGTGGTGAAGGAATTCCCTTCTAAAATAATAAAAACTGAAAAAGAAAGAAAACAAAAAAGAGACAGTAAAAATTGTCCAGGACCAGATGGCTTCACTGTTAAATTTAGCCAAATCTTTTTTTAAATAGTGCAAATACAAATTTTTCTCAAATGATTGCAGACACGGGTACTTGCAAATGTAATGTAAATGAAGTCAAGATAGCTGGATGCCAAGAACAAAGACACACAAAACAATAGTATTCCAGACGTTGAACTCTGGTGTACACAAATCTAAATTGTAAACAAAATGCCAGAAAATCATATCCAATAACATATCAAAAATTATACAATTACAAGCAAATGAGATTTATCCCAGTGACATAAGAATATTTCAGTAAATGCAAATCTATTTGTAAATACATCATAACAACATGATCAAGGAACCAAACCATCTAAACACAAATGCAGGAAAAGTGCTTGATAAATTTCAATATTCTTTCATTATAAGCACCCTCATAATTTAGATATAAAATGATCATACCTCAACACAATATAGGTTACACTGCTGTATGCCAATCTCATGGCCAACATTAATCTAAATGTGGGAAAACTGTAATTTTTTCCCTGAAATCAGGCACAAAACAAACAATGCCAACTTTCACCACTCATATTCAACTAGTATCAGAAGCCTAAGCCAGAGCAATAAAGAAAAAAAGAAAAAGAAAGAAAGACTACTCAAATAGGAAAGAATAGGTAAAACTATTCTCATCCGCAGGTGATATGATTTTACACAGAGAAAACACTAAAAATTCCACAATCATGCTCTTAGAAACAACAAACATGTTCAACATTTAGGATGCAGAATCACCATCTAAAATTCAATAAGATATTTATATATCAATAAGAAAACTGCTGAGTATCAAGAAAGAAAACTCTGCAATAATTGCTATAAATAATACATTTTATAAAAATAAAATTAAAGGGCTGCCAAGTAGTTCAGCAGATTAAAGCATCTGCAAGCAGGCATGAGGGCCAGGGGTATGATCCCTGGGCCTGCAGTGCCAGCCGCACCCCCAAAGCATGCTGAGAAGGCAATTGAGACTGGACATGGTAGCCCACACCTGTAATCTCTGTTCTTGGGATTCTATAAACAGGAGAATCACTATGAATTGGATCTAGTAGTGAGACCCTAAACACCCGGTGACTAAAATACAAAAATAAACTAAACTAACCTATGGGTGGATGATATCTGATAATAAGAACAAAACACTGATTAAAGAAATTGGGAACATAAAAAAATTTAAAGCAATTATTTTTTTTTTGATAGAAGGGAAGAATAAATATTTTTGAAAGTCCACATTATACAAGCAATCTACAGATTCAACATATTTCTTATCATCAAAATGAGAATTATAAGGCAAAACACTTTGAGACACTAGTCTTGAAAAAACTTTTGGGGGAGCAAAAAGAAAAGCAGACAATAGGAGAAAAAAAACACAAACAATCACACCAGACTAAGAAACGTCTTTAAGTCCAAAGTAAAATCAACAAATTGAAAAAATATCTTACAAAAGCAAAAAACAAATTGTGAACTATTCATCCAACAAATGATTAATATCAAGACTGTATAGCGGATTTAACTGAAAAGCAAAAATAGTAATAGCTCAGTTAAAAATGTTCAAATGAGGTGCTGGAGCAATATCTCAGTGGCATAAGGGTCTTCCTGGCAAACACAGGGTCCTGAGTCAGTCAAGTGGCCCGGAGTTATATTCTACCAAATGTTATACATAAATAGATTAAAGAAAAATATTTCTCCACATCACTAATTAGAACAATGAATAGCATAACCATAATGAATATCATCCCACATCCATTAAGGTTGCTGTTTTTCAAAAAATCATAAACATTAAATGCTGAAAATGGGCTGGAGATATAGCTGAGCAGTGTAAGTGCTTGTCTGGCAAGTGCAAGGTCCCAAGAACGTATGGATGAAACAAATCCAAAGTGATATACAGGAAATTAAAACCTCACTCGAAAGCTGGCAAATCCATTTAAATGGAAGTGAAAATAGACTTTCTGACCTTAAAGACATGATTGCAGCTAGTGAAAAAGTAAGCAAAGATCTCTTAAAAACAACTAGGATGCAGGAAAAAATAATTCGACACCTGCAAGATGATTAAAAGATGAACAATGTGAGACTAATAGGCATCAATGAAAAGGAAGGAGTCAATACAAGTGATATAAAAAGAATATGGATGGAAGTAATAGCAGAAAACTTCCCAAACATGGGGCAAAAATCAGACATTCAGGTAACTGAAATATATACAACTCCAAATAACATCAACCCAATTAAAACCACTCGCAGACATAGAATAATCAAGATCACAGAAATTCAGCACAAGAACGGTATATTAAAAGCTGATAAAGAAAATAAATAGATCACATTTAAAGGAAAACCCATCAGAATAACAGCAGATTTCTCTTCACAAACCACCAAGTCAAAAAGCATGGAACAAAGTACTTCAAGTCTTGCAAGACAACAAATTCCAACCCAGTCTGATATACCCTGCAAAACTCTCTTTCAAGCATAATGGAGAAGTAAAATACTTCCATGACAAAGAACAACTAAAGAATTTCATGATGACAAAGGCTAGCCTACACAGACTATTAAATGATGTTCTACAAAGGGAGCAAAATGATCACAACCCTATGAATGAGAAAGGAAAAAACCCACCAAATAGGGCAGACAAACACAGGAGAATAAGAGGTATACAATAGTAGTCTTTTAGCTATTCTTTTGTAAATAGCAGCAAAATACTTCCTTCAGCACACTCTACAAATGAACTCTCTTGCACTATGCGGGTCAAGATTCCATATGGGACTACAGGGTGGATTTCAAGGAAATAGCTATAGCTCAATCCCCCAAGTGACCCCTGGCTACCAGTAAGTGTCATGGTCATTATCCATGTCCACAACACACCATAACTTTGTGTGATATCCTGTCCTCAAACTGTCAAAAGAGATGGTCATTTAATTGTCATTCCAGCATTTATCTTATGTTTTATTCTTAGTACTTCTTTACTATCATGAAAACTTTATCTTAGTTCAATTGTTTTAAACATTTAATTTTAAATTAATTAGCATTTAATTTTCTAAATATTGCTTAATCTTAACTTTTGTTTTAAGATTTATAGTATACCTTAGAATTAAATTAAAGACATGGTATTATAACTTTTCCTAGTATTAGAAACTATAAAAAGTATATTTCTATTTTCTGTTGACTTTATATTACTTCTTCCCTGTCCTTTATACACACATACACACAAACACACATATATATATATATGATCTGACATAGAGTGTTACTGTTTCATAGAAATCTTCAATTACCTTTAAAATAAGCATTGATCTAATATATTTTGTATAGTCCTGAATAACTATCACTTTGAGAGCTCTTTATTGTTCATCCAGGAGCATACTGCAACTTCTCATGCCTTTTGGATTACATTCTTTGTTATTCCCTATAGGCTACACCTGAAGGTATAAAAATATTTCAAGTTTGTATAGATAGAAAATATTTTACTTTTAGTTTTTAAAGGTATGTTTGCTAAGTATAAAATTCAAAGAGGACAGCTCTTTTTTTTTTCTTTCAGTCCTTTAATTCGTCTAGTTTCTTACACACTTGGTCCTTTTCTTTTTTCTAATGTGGAATAAGATGTTATTTAATTTTGTTCTTGTATAGCTAATATTTTTTAACTTATTTATTTTTTTAATTAAAGAACCATAGCTACTATTTTTTATGTATATGCTTTAACCATTTTTTTCTTACAATAAATTTTGGACAATTTCATTTTTGTGTATCTTGGTATGATTTTATTTAAATTTCTTGTGCAAAAGGTTCATTTTTCTTGGAAATGTAGTATTATAAGTTTAACTAAATTCAGAAATTTTAAAACTTTAAATATGTATTGCCTACTCCTTTCTACTTTGAGAATTCTAATTATATGAATATAAAAAAAGAAAGGAGCAGTTAATGCTTACAATTTTTGTTTTTACACTGATTTTTTTTCTTCTCATGAATTTCTTAAACTTCTTAGTTATTGTTTTTTAAAACAAAACTTACACCTTTATATCTGTTAATCTGAAAAACTAATTTGCACATAGCATCATGTAATACAGCAACCATTATTGGATTCCTATTACTTTGTTTAGTGAAATCTTATATCATGTATAATGCTGTTTTCTTCTATCACTATTTTGTATTCTTTAAAAAGAATAAAAAGTACAAACCAAAAAAATAATTGAGATAATGTAGATAAAGTGAAAAATCGTACATATTACTCATGCAAATGAAAATCACTACAGCCATTAACCAAAACAGCATAAAAGTTCCTCAGAACTAAGTAGAATCATGTGATTCACAATCCCACTATTGAAAATGAAATCATTATGCTAAGGAACATATGTGCATTTATTTTTATTATAGCACAAGTAATAATACCCAACATATAGAGTCAGCTTAGGTTTATATCAAAATATGTATGATTGGGTCAGTGAGATAGCTTGCCTAAAATGCTTAGGCAGCTCCAGGAACTGAGATTCGCATGCTGTGCTGGCCCTGCCCCTGGGGCATGCTGAGACAGAGATTAAGAATGGGCGTGGTGGCGCATCCTATAGTCACAGTGCTTGCAAGACTGAAAACAGGAGGATCACTATGAGCCCAATCTTTCTAGTGAGATCCTGTAGGCCTTGTACAAAATACACTAAAAACAACAACAAAAAAACCCTACAGTTTAAATTATTAATAACACAAATGTTAAAAAATATCAGCACACACTACTGTCAAATTACAAACTTAAACACTATTTTGTAATTTCTATATATTTTATTAAGTCATTTTCCATGTTCTAAACTGTCCTCAGGTCTTTCTCAACACAAATCCAATCTATTTTTCAAAGTGTAATTCATCCTGTGTGACCATTGTTTCTCCTCGAAATTACAGAAAAATTACTCATCTGGTGAATTATATATTAGTGACAATTATTTTGTATGTCCCTTTTGGATTCTGTTAAGGTCCAGAGGAGTCCATATTTGTAATCTCGGGGAAAACTTAGTGGAATTCTAATAAATAATTCCAAACTGCCACTTTCAGTGTGGTCCATGTAAGAATAGACACTATGGCATATTTATAGCTGTGAGTCAAGGAGTCCTAAATCCAGCTATAACAATGGCTTCTACCTAGGGCCAAACCAGGTTGTACTAATTTGTGACTAAGAGAATGGCTCAGAGATGAGTGGGTGAGAGAAAGGCAGGAAGTACTTGGCTACTGTGAGCAGGCTAGCTAGGAGGCCTGAAATCACTTCTGCAATATGCACAATATGTATTTTGAATGATATTCTCATTATGAGTAATTCATGCCATAGATATTTTCCAATGTGAATCACATTACAAAACTCTTAATTTTATATTTCATTTAAATTAATGAGGAAAAAGTTTACAATATATTTTAAACAACGTGTTATTATACTGAATTGTAGTTAATAACTAAAATCTCTTAGAAAAGATCAAATATTTGATTCTAATGCAACTTTGACTTAGGGAGAGAGAGAGAAAGATCCAAAAGGAGTAATCTGCATATGACAGATTGGGACAGTATCCAGTGTTTTGGAATCAGTGCTTCAGTCTGGGTATGTAGTTGTCATGCCCTGAGATGTCACAGAGGCCTCTCCCAAGGCTCAAACTCAGCCAACAGTGTGATGGCTCAGCTTAGCTCACACAGGCCTAGCTGCATCCCAGGCCACAATGTCTCGACCTTGCTCCACTTGGCAGCTACAAGCGGAGTATCTATCCCATTGTTTTATTGGAATGTTTACTATTTTTTTTGACATACCAAAACAAGAATGCTTTTAAGTCTAAAATAAACTTTTTAGTCAAAGCTGCACTTAATTCAAAAGGATATTCATAGACTTGAAGTCAAAGGATGGAAAACAATACTATATGCCCCAGCACCTCAGAAAAAAGCAGAAGTAGCAATTCTGTTCTCACATAGTCTCAACTTCAAACCATGAAGGATCAAATGACACAAAGAAGGCAACTATATATTGGTCAGGGGAAAAATTCAAGAGCAAGAGGTAACACTCAAAAATATCTATGCACCAAACACAGGAGCACCCAACTATGTAAAACAAATCTTAAGGGACATGAAAAACCTAATATCTAAGACCACAATCTTAACAGGAGACCTTAACACACCCTTATCTCAAAAAGATAGGTCAACCAGACAAAAAATTAGCAAAGAAGTAGCAGAACTGAACCAGAGCTTGGAACAAATGGACCTGGTGGACATATACAGAGTGTTCCACCCAACCACAGCTGAATACATATCTTTTTCAGCTGCACATGGGTCATTTTTCAAAATAGACCACATACTAGGCTAGAGGTCATGCGTAAGTATATGCAAGAAAATGGAAATTTTCCCATGCATATTATCTGACCAGAGTGCAATGAAACTGGAACTAAATGCCAAAAAAAACAGAAAAACCTGCTAAATTCATGGCAACTAAACAACAACCTACTCAACAATCAGTGGGTCACAGAAGAAATTAAACAAAAAATTCAACAATATCTACAATTCAAGCACAACATACCGGAATTGATGGGATGTGATGAAAACAGTTCTTAGAGGAAAATCATAGTTATGAACTCACACATTAGGAAAATAGAATGAGAACAAATAAACACCCTAATGTTGCACCTCTGACATCTAGAAAAAGAAGAGCAAACGAAAACCAGAGCGCAAAGACTGGAAGAAATCATAAAGATTAGGGCACAAATTAATTCAATTGAGATGAAGAAAAGAGTTCAAAGAATGCACAAATCAAAAAGTTGGTTCTTTGAAAGACTAAATAAAGTTGATAAGCCTCTAGCCAACCTCAACAAAAAAAAGGCAAGAAAAAATTCAAGGACATGCAATGAGGAATGAAAAGAGTGAAATCACCACAGACCCAGCGGAAATTCAGATTATCAATAGTTACTTCAAGAATCTTTACGCTCACAGAATAGAAGACACAGAAGAAATGGACAGATTCCTCGAAAGGTACAAATTACCAGATCTGAACCAAGAAGATAAAACAACTCTCTATAAGCCAATAACAGCCAAAGAAATACAAAACGTAATAAAGATCCTCCCGAGAAAGAAAAGTCCAGGTCCTGATGGATTCACAGCTGAATTCTACAAGAAATTTATAGAAGATATAATCCTTGTGCTCCACAAATTCTTCAATGAAATTGAAAAGGAAGCAGTCCTCCCAAAATCATTTCTGGAGGCAAGTATAATACTGATTCCAAAACCATGGAAAGACACAACCAAAGAGGAGAACTACAGGCCAATCTCCCCCATGAACATAGACGCAAAAATAGTAAAATTATGGCAAATAGAATACAGCAAATCATCAAGAAGATCATACACTATGACCAGGTAGGATTCATCTCACAGATAAAAGAATGGTTCAATATTTGAAAATCTATAAATATAATACACTATATTAATAGACTGAAATCTAAAAACCACACGATCATCTCAATATATGCAGAGAAAGCTTTTGAGAAGTCCAACACTCATTCAAGTTGAAGGTTCTACAGAAAATTGGGATAGACGGACTCTACCTTAACTTGATAAAAGCCACCTATAACAAGCCAAAAGCTAATATAATCCTAAATGGAGAAAAACTAAAATCTTTTACTCTTAAATCAGGTACAAGACAAGGATGTCCTCTATCACCCTTCCTATTCAATATAGTCTTGAAATTATTAGCAACACCCATTAGAAATGAGGGTGAAATAAAGGGAATAAGAATAGGAAAAGAAGAAGTTACATTATCATTATTTGCAGACGACATGATACTTTACTTGGAAGACACCAAAAATTTCACCAAAAAACTACTAGAACTGATAGGGAAATTCAGTAGCATAGCAGGATACAATTCAATACTCAAAAGTCAAAAGCATTCCTCTACACAGATAACAAGCACACTTGGGAAAGGGAAACATTAGAAACAATACCTTTTACAATAGCACTGTGGAAAATTAAATACCTTGGATATTCACTTAACCAAGGATGTCAAAGATCTTTTCACGTAAAATTACAACACCCTAAGAAAAGAGATTATAGAGGATTTCAGAAAATGAAAAGATATTCCATGCTCTTAGATAGGAAGAACTAACATCGTGAAGATGGCCATACTCTAAACATTGCTGTACAGATTTAATGCAGTCCCTATCAAACTACTACCAACATACCTCCCAGACCTAGAGAAATCATTCCTAAAATTTGTTTGGAATCACAAAAGACCTGGAATAGCAAAGGCAATCTTGACAAATGAAGAGAAGGCAGGAGGCATCACAATTCCTGACTTAAAATTATATTATAAAGCCACTTGATAAAATCAACAGGATATTGGCAACAAAATAGACCTGAGGATCAATGAAATAGATTAGAAGGTGCAGAAGCATCTACAAACACACTCAGCAATCTGATCTTTGACAAAGGGGACAAACATACTCACTGGAAGAAAGATAGCCTCTTTAATCAATGTTACTGGAAAACTTGGCTTTCTACATGCTCAAAACTAAAACTTGGCCCAGCTCTATCACCATGAACTAAGCTAAAGTCAAAATGAATTAAAGATCTAAATGTTAAAACAGAAATACTCTATCTCCTGGAAGAGAAAGTAGGAGGAACTCTTGAAGACATAGGGGTAGGTGAAGAGTTCATGCACAAACATATGTTCGCATGGGAAGCACTTGAAAGAATCAACAAGTGGGATCAACTCTTCTTGACGAGCTCCTGCACATCAAAAGAAATTGTCAACGGAGTGAAAAGACAACCCACAAATTTTGAAAAAATCCTAGCTAATAAGCAATCAGACTAAGGTCTGCTGTCTAGAATATATAAAGAACTAAGATATAACAGGGCCCTCAAATTTACAGACCCAATTCAGAAATGGGCATCTCAGTTGAAAACACACTTCTCAGAGGACAAAATTAAAGAAGCGAATAAATATATGAAAAAATGCTCCACATCGCTAGCAATCCAGGAAATGCAAATAAAAACAATGTTTAGATACCATCTCACTCCAGAAAGAATGGCTATCATAAGGAAATCAACCAACCACACATGTTGAAGTTGTGTGGAAAAAGGAACACTTCTCCACTGCTGGTGGGAATGCAGACTGGTACAACCGTTGTGGAGGTCAGTGTGGAGACTCCTCAAAATAGTACGACTGGAAATCCCATTCAAACCTGCTATCACCCTACTGGGAATTTTCCCCAAGGAACTGAAAACATTATATCATAGTGAAAAAAGTGTACCCATGTTTACAGCAGTACAATTTTGATAGAAAAATCTTGGAAACAACCAAGATGTCCATTACATGAGGAATGGTTGAAAAAGATGTGGTATTTCTACATAATGGAGTATTACACAGCTATTAAGAATGATAAGCTTGAAGCATTTATACTGAAGTGGATGCCACTTGAACATATACTCATAAGTGAAATAAACGAGACACACGTGTGAATATTGTATAGTCTCCCTAGTATAAGAAGCGAAAAGGTGATATACAAATAGAAATGTACAACAACTAAATATAATTGAGTCAGATAAGGCAAAGTGAATGGCATATGCTGCAGGGTACTAATCAGCTTTTCTTCAGGATAGCTAACAACCTAAGGTCAAAGATTAAAACTGGAGAAATAGCCGCAAGACCAGCCAACAGTTTGATCCTACTCAGCGAAGACTCAGGACATAGGAGAACCTTGTACTGCAACATCATGAAACTCAGTTGAGCCCCAAGTTTTCTGAACAAGGAGATTATGGAGCCACAGAGGAAAGAGATCAAAGTTCTATAGTGTGCCTGTGGAGAGTCACATGGAGAGAAAACTTTCTCTCAGGCTCTCACAGAGAGCAAACTGGTGAAGCATTGGCTGTGACTCATTCACTTGGATGACACAGACAAAGTTTCTACAGAATAAGGTACAGGATTGCAAGATAAACCCTGAGGGGACTTCACTGACCTCATCAGAAACAAAAACTACATGCTTGGGCATATAGGTCTTGCTCTATCTAGGTCTTAACTATCCAGCAGAAAAGTACAACAGTGAGGTATACACCACGGGGCCATAATAATAATTTGAGCTGTAGATGGCTATGGTCGACAACTTCTTCAGATAGCTCACTATTGTCGTGGAATTCTGGACTGTGTTGGATTGTGTCGTCAAGTTCAGTTACCTAAATTTGTTGAATGACAATGGAGTGCCCATCTTTGATATGTATAGACAAAGGAAGGGGTATAGAAAGGAAGATCATGATGTGTGTGCATGGACAGTACAGTTGGGATAGATATGCTGTGCATCTACATAATTCTATGAGGGGCAAGATTTGTACTCATGGTGGTTGGACAGGATATTACGTCGCCTTCTAATAGTATGGGCAACCACTAGGAAAATAACAAGTTAGAAAGTATTAATTATTGAATCTTTGATATAATTCATGTATAAAAATAAGATATGTAAACAACTACACTCTCTTAATTTACTAATAAGAGACACCTGCTATAATAATGTCTGTCAGTATATTATCATGCATGCACCTTGTACGATACCAAAACATTGTGAAAAGTTTGCAATGTATTAATTTATCGAATCCGTCCTATTAAGGTGTCTCAAAACTGTCTCACTGATATTCATACTTCAATGAAAAAAAAAGAAAGATGTGTCTACAGTGAGATACGTGATGAACTTACACAACATCATTCAGCTCAAGCCTGGTATCTGGAGACGGGTTAATCAGGATGTAGGAGAGGGTGCTTTGATGGTCATTCATTTCATCTAGAAGACACATAAAGTCAAGTCTGTTACACATAGAAAATTATAGGAATTAATGGAGATTACCTATGTTCAAATCATGTAGCTGTCAACCAACACTTGCTATAGTTTTGTCCACAAGATGAATTGGTAAACAGCTTTGGCTATTTTTAAATTACTGTCATAGGAAATAAGCAAGCACCCATTTATGTTCCAATAGATGATACAATTAAAGTACTTAATAACTTTCAGAGAAAGCAATATAAAATCTAAACTTTTTGATAACATATTGAGAAAATATTCTTGCGAAAGAAATGGCTGGATAAGATATTTTCTTGATCTATCATGCTTTTTGAATTATTAAGAATAACTAGCTAAAGAGAATCATTCCAGTAAAAGACACTTGCATAATTAATTACTTGAAAATTTGTTTATTTACAAAGCTTGAAATAAATGTGTCTAAAAAGCTTGAAGATCATAAAGATATTTGACTTTATTATATAATGACACTAATATAATCTATCTTATTTTTTGTTTGTTTGTTTGTTTTGTTTTACTTTTTTGGAATGAAAAGAATCTATGGAGTAAAACTTAAATCGTAACTTTCAGGGAAGTAAATTAGTAAATTACTTATCTGTTTAAACATGATTTTTAAATGAAAAGCTGTACCATTTTGCTTTTATTAACTCTCTCTGAAAATACCCCCAGGGTGCAGGTCTGGAGGGCTATTTGTCATCACCCAGGTGTCTAGTTTGCATCTGGTGTGAATGCATCCCATGGGCTCATGTGTTGGAAGCTGGGCCCTCACTGTGGTGATATTAAGAAATGGTGCATATAAGATGGAGCCTAGGAAGATATTATTTGAAGCACTAACCCAGGAGGGACTGAGGTAGTTTCCCGAGTTAGTTCTCACATAGGAAAACTGTTTTGAAAGTGTAAGCCTAGTTCCTTTTCATATTTTGCTTCCTATTAGTCTGGGTTCCAGCCTCATGATTTCTTCATATTGTATGTGCTTTCCCCTTGAAGCAAAGAGCCAAGGGCCCTCTCCCAGTCCCCTGTCAGTGAGGTCATCAGTCTTGGACATTCTGCCTGCAAAACTGAGTCTAATATAATTGTCTTCTGTGTGATGCCAGTAAGCTCAAGTATTGTGTAATCACAATGGAAAACAGACTAATATAAGAGAGTTACAAAAATAAAATCTCTGGGTCTCAGGGCTTTAGATTCCATGTTATCCTAGGGTGTAATTGTAAAGCCATGTGGCCACATAGTTCAATTAATATAATTCCTCCTGAGGGTAAAGTTTTAGCTTGGAAAGGTGATCTTTAAAATCCTGCTTTGTGCCCATAGTATCCTTTAGCTACTTCAGTACAGGCAGGCATGGTTCTTTTAAGACATATTAAATTTTTCAGTTTAGTCAAAAATTAACAATATATTTCTGAACAAGACATATATCAATATTTAACTACTGGCATTAAAGATCTTAAAATGCCAGCAAAGCTGACCTTAATAAATAATTTCTACACAGGATATATATATATATATATATATATATATATATATATATATAATTTATATGTATATATATATAATTTTTAAAGAATAATATTGACCACTCTGTTCTTCTGCTCTTCTGCCTAGCTTTTTACTTTAATGCAAAAGACAATATTTTCAATTAAAGCATTTAAAGTTCATATACACATATATCTTAAAAATCCATAAATGAAAGTCTTTACTTCATAAGGAATAAAAATGCAAGATAATTATATATACGGTAGCTTGCTATAATTGTAATTTTACCAAATTAAGATTCAAATAAAAGAACATATTTGATTGCATGTCTTCACAGCCAGACACACAAATACATATCCTGCCACGGGGGTAGGCAAAACAGAAAATTCCCATTGACAACTGAATAAAAAGTAGAAACAAACAATATTTCAGCAATATGCCCCAGTTCCATATGACATACTTATACTGTAAAATTCACTACTGGAGCCGGGGAGATGGCTCAGTGGAATAAGTGCTTCTCTGGCAAGTACAAGGGCATGAGTTCAATCCCTGGTTCCACAAAAATAAATAAATAAATAAAAATAAAAGAATAAAATTCATTACTCATCTGAAATTCAAACTTTACTAGTAGTCCAAAATTTTGATTTTCTAAATCCAGCAGTTATGCCCAGGAATAGAATAGCTAGCTTGCAGTCCCAATTAGTGTATCAATAATATTTATTCCAAATACTAAAACTTCAACTTAAGTCATATTGTAGCTACAGATATTTATCAGGATCATTTCTCTTCATGAAAAACAATTAAGATTTAGTGTTCTTTTTTTTTTCAGTTGTTGTCCCCTTTTACAAATTTTCTCAGCTATTTGTAATGGAACTGAGATCTTGATAATGTGCTATGGAAATTTTCAAGTTTGAAAGTAACTCAAAATACTACGAAAAATAATTGCTGTTCTAAAAACTCTTCGTTTTATTTGGCTACATATAACTCAGCTTCTTACATGAGCCCTAGCTCTTGGATAGTGTCACACAGGGAAAAGAAAATTAATAGATAAATACTCAGTATTGATATCCACCCAACATTTCTCTTTAGTTATTAACAGGACTTTGTACTCATTTTTCATTCTGCAATCAACTCAAAATCCAATGGTAATCTTTTTATGCTGAAAACATAAAGATAATTGTCTAATGAACTAAGAATTTTCTAACACTGTATGTAATTATTTTGTCAATATTTTGCTTCGCTTAATTGGGCTATTTCATTCATTTCTGAAAACATTAATTTTTCTTTGAGCTGCAAGCAACTTGCTAATGTGCTCAATTTAATGTTCCATATGGTTTAAATCAAAATATGGATGGCACCACAGTCAAAACTAATCATTCCTGGTTTCACTCCTCACCCCTCACTGACTTCCTCGAGAAGAAAAATGACTTACTGGTTTTCATTTAGATTAAAAGAATTTGCTGAGTTCAAAAGCATTTTCTCTTCTTCTTTCATGTTTGCCTTAACTTTACCCTGCTTATTCTTTTACAGACTTTTTAAAGAAAGTTTGCAGAGGCCTACCTGACTCTCCATGGCTTTCTATGTAAGAATTCAATGAGTGAATTGTTTTTCAAGAGTCTATTGCAGTTACACATGAAACCGTTTTCACGAATAGCTTTATCAGCCTCATCTCTGATATTTTTGTTTCCATTGACACTCGGTACACTTTTTTTCCAAACTTTTCTTAATTCTGTAGAAGGAAAGCATAGCATGCCTGCTGGTTCACTGACCCTGTCCAAACACTTAACACTGACTGTGTCAAAGATACAATTTAATTAAAATAAGGTCTGAATGAAAAACAGAAGTCTACATTTACTAGATAAAATAAGTTTGCTGTAGTAAATTTGGCTCCAGAAAGCACAGAATCAAGGGTTTTTTTCTATCCATCAAATAATGTCATGTGAATATATTCATGGTGCTTCTGATAACTAAACTGATCTGACAAACTAAAAAATGCCATACAGTTGAAATTACCATTTCAACATTGACATTATTATTTTAATGAAACATTTTGAAAAAAAAACTGCTGCAATATTGCAAGACTTCAAAAAGTTACAAAGTAGAAGAATTACAAATATTATAAAGAAGACAATCATTTTGCTACATTAATTATCATATATTTTTCTTTTTTTATTTTAGTGAAGGGTCTACAGGGTGTTCAGGGTATCATTACTAGATCAGACTCATAGTGATCTGCCTGTTTACAGCCTCCCAAGAGCTAGAATTACAGGCATTCGCCACCATGCCCAGTCTCAGTTGCCATTTCAGTATTCCCTGGGGTGGGGGCATGGTAGGCCTGTGGATGGAACCTCTAGCCCCTGCACCTGTTTGCAGGCAATTTAATCCTAATTTTTAACTTAAAATTTTAAATAGCATATTGGAAGCAAATAGAATCACATTCATAACGTAAAACACACTCAGTAAAATTATTGGACAGATCCTTTTCTACAAAATTTAATATCATTTTATAATTCTATTTTCTTTCAGGCATTTTTTTTTTTTTTTGCTCTACCAGGGATTGAACTCAGGACCCTGCGCTTGCCAGGCAAGCATATATTCTATTGAGCTATCTCCCCAGGCCACAGCATATTTTTCTTAAAGACAGTACAAATTAGAATCAAAACAGAAAATCTTAGAAGTGACACAGAATATTTTTGTAGTTTACTATTGGATGATATTTCTGTCATGTGCCAAACTATATACCGCATTCCTATGTTGAAGTCCTAACCAACAGGATAGTTATGTTTAAAAATAAAATATTAAAGAGTAATCAAGATAAAATAGAGTTATCAGTTCTGCACCCTAATCCAGTAAAACTAATTACTTTATCATAAGAGGAGGCACAAGGAGTACAGCTACTAAGAAAAAAGGCTATGTGAAACACAGTAAAACAAGGTAACAGTCCATTAGGACTATCTTTCCCCACAGCTATGAAAAACTCTATACTACAGGTCATCTAGTTAGTGGTATTTTGTTAGAGCAGCTCTAGTGGATAAAAACATGTTCGTCATGTAATCCATAACCAGGAAATTATTTCACATGCACTGAAGCTATGATTGAGTGGTCCAGTGAAGAACCTAGACTTTGACATTGAGCTGCTAGAGTGCCTGCACTACAATTCTAGTACCCTGAAAGACTCGCTTTGCAAATCCATGGAGGTCAGTCAATATCTGTTCCTCTCAGTGTGTTCAGATTCCTTGATTATAGCATGCGGACAACAATAGTGTTATCTCTCAGATCATTGCTGGGATTTAATAGTATATAAATAATTTAAACTAACATATGAACATTTCTATATAGGTTTTAGGCTTCACATGTAGTTCACATCAGATATTAAGAGGTAACCTATTATACTGCAACAGGCAATACTGAGTTATATACAACAAAATTATACATTTATAAAATATATGGATATAGACACATAGATATGAAAGCACTATAATGCAAAAACAGGGAAGCAGCGTTCCAGAACTCATGGAAAAGAAACTGAAATAGCCTCACATAGTCTCATTTCAATTGTAAAAATTAGGTACTAGAAATGAACTCAAGCAAGCAGAAATTAATGAAGGTAATGTGACAAACCTGTGGGGTACAGTGGAGCATACCTCCAATCCCAGCACTCCAGAGACAGACAGGAGGATCACTGTGAGTGCCAGGCCAGCCTGAACTGCGTAGCAAAACCTCATCTCAAATGACCAGAATGAAGGAGAGACAAAGCAAGAGAGAGGAACAGAGGGAGGGACAGAGGAAGGGAGAAAGGGACAAAGGGAGAGAGGGAAAAAAGAAGGGAGGCAGCAAACTGGGATCAGATAAATGCAATGGGAATACGTTCAAAACTTGTAAGGGATTGTAGAGGGTTTGGTAGCATGACTTGATTTTCTGTTAATATACATTGATTGTTGTGCAGGAAATGTGATTTTGGCTGGGCCAAGATTGTATTTAGGAAAATCAAGTATGTATTTGAAACACAAAACCTGGTGAGAGATGAAGTTATCCTGAGAGTTAAGGAAATTACAGGATGGGTTTGGGGGTGAATACAGAAACGGGACAAAGAGAGGCAGAGAGGTACAGGAGACAGCTTAAAGAGAGGAAACAGCAGCTGATATAGTATCTTTTCTGTTGGTCCATGTTTACCATATTTTTATTCTAAGTCCAAAATCCCATCTGGCATTATGTTGTTTTTGTCACCAACAAATATTATAAGTTGTTGTTCTAAGCTGAATTTATTTGCTTTCATTTTATAAACATATTTGCATTGTGTATAGAATTGTACGTACAAGTTTTTCATTATTTAAATGATGGACTTTTTGATTTTCCAAATTTTTATCAAGAGGACTTTGTCAATTTGTATTTATTCCTTCTTTCCTTAGTCTTTTTCTTCCAGTCCCTTTTGAAGTGTTTTATCACTGCATTTAAATTTTCTGTATTGGATATCAGTATTTTTATTAGTTTTTAATACTTGCGTTACTTGGATATAAAAAAAATCTTAGATCATGAGTATAGTATTCATTAAATTTGGAAAAATAATGGTCATTATTTCTTCTAGTATTCATTCTGCTCCCTCCTAGAACTCCAACTGCACGTATATTAGGTACTAAGGTACTGTCCAACTTACTGTAACTAGTTTGAGTGTTTTCAAGTCTTTTCCCCACCCTCATGCTCTTGTGTTGCATTTTGTAACATCTATTCTTACGGCACCTTGCACACTGATATCATCTTATATGGTAGCTATTCTGGTATTCATCCCATTTGAAATTAATTTCTAATAACCAACGGTGTATTTTAACAGATTCAATTTGGTTTCTCTAACATCTTCACTGAATCATTTAAAGAGTTTTATTCCACAATCTTATGCCTATGGAGTAGTATACAGTGCTGAGCTGATTTTTTTTTTTCTTTTTTCTCTAGGAACAAATTTACATGCTTCTATCAGTTCAAGACCTTCGCAGGTTTCATACGTTTTCTAGTTACGTAAATGCACGTATAAACAATGCTCAGAATCTGAAATTCTCCTTACTTAGTACACTTAGAGAACTCTATGCTTCTCTTTACTATTTATATTTAAACTGCCACAGAATGTTTGAAGGCAACACTTTATTGAAGTGGTTAACTTTCTTATCAATAAGTGAGATTATTTTTATTTTATTTAAACTGCTTTTTTCTTACATATGACACTTGGATTTCCAGTTATAAAGATAAATATATGTATATTTAAGTTCAATTAACTTAATGATGTAAAAAGGTGCTGGTATTATTGAAAACCTCAAAATAAAAAAGCAACAATGGCCTGGCAAGATAGATTGGGTGTCTAAAGTGCATGCGTAGGTAAGCTTAGGCAGGCGCAGCGGACCATGGTTCAATCTCTGGCATATCCATATGTTGCGCCAACCAAAAAAAAAACCTAATGTTTTAGAAAAATTGCATCAAAGAACATAATACAACTCCACAAAGCAAACTATACTTTTAATATACAGATATGAAAAGTTAATTGTCCAAATCTTTTACTGACTTTGATTCATCAACTCAGCAACTATCCCCTTGAAATTTTTAATTTCTAAGAGGAATAATTTAGGCTTTTGTGCCCCATCAGTGTTCTATGAACTTGATGAGATTACCATAATCAGAAGACTTTGTGTCTTCATTATGTTTTTGTTGCTGAGACAAAATACCTACACCCAAATTTAAATGGGTAAGGTACACTTGGCATAATATGTAGAGGTTTCCATCTATCATCGGCTGACTTGAAGGCTGGGTGACTTGGTAGGATGATCACAGAAAAGAATAGTTCATGCAGGCAGAAGACAGCAAAATCAACAACCAAGCTGTCACAGTGTCTTTGTGTCCCTTTGGTACTTTTTCTAGGCTCCAGGAATTAGGGTGGTGCCAAGATAATCTGAATTGATCACACATTCTAATCCTAGCATCACACAGGAGATTCAGTCGCCTCTAGGAGAAGTGCCCTCCCCATGACTGCTTGACGTTTTAGGGGGACATCTAGAGACAAACCATAATAGTTTGTGACCACAACCTCATGAGCATGGATGAATTCTGGAAATACAGAAAGACTCTGAATCATCCGTTTTCAAGAACCTACACTATATGCTGATAATATCTGTGCATTTAATTGGAAAAAGGCAATGATTGTAAAGAAACTTATAAAACAATGAACACATCCAGATCAAATTCCCTTTGAAATAGTAAATCAAAGTCAAAGTCATTACAGTTGAGAAACTTAAATTGTTCTCAAATAATGCAAAAAAATTCTAAAAGAAATATCTAGTCATAGTGTCTATATTCCCTTTGGTGGGCTTATTTATTTATTTATTAGTTTTGCGTTTTCGGTAGAGTTTCACTGTGCAGCTCAGACTTCTAGTGATTCTCCTGTTTTGATCCTCCCCTGGGATTGCAGGCCTGCATCACTATGCCCAGACTCTGTTGCCTGCTCAGCACGCTCCGGGGGCAGGGCTGGCATAACATGCAGCACCAGGAATCAAACCCTGGTCCCTGTGCCTGCCAAATCAGGTGCTTTGTCCACTACTTATCTTGCTGACCCCGTTTGATAATTTTTAGGATGTCTATGATGATTTTTGTTCTAAAGAAAAGTATCTGACTTACTAATTCAGATTTAGGGGACAGTTTTGTGAAAAACATCAACTAACCACTAGTCTGAAAACAGAAAGTGGATGGTGCAATCACCAGCACAGCCAGCAGGACCACTCCTTAATCTAATCCTATGCCCAGGAGCTACCATCTCACTTGCTCGAGGAGTTCTCAGCTACTCTGTCCGCCTCTTCTGACAAGTTATAAATTTACTGCCAAATAATAAGGCTTTTCAGGTGCAATTATCTCACTTATTTGGTGCAATTTCTTACCAATGTACTTTAGCTATTTCTCTCTCACAAACAGTATGAAACTTCAAACAATTCATGTAAAATCAGCACCTGTAGCAGCGGTCATATCAGAAAGAGACTTATTTGCCCATTTTCACTATGAAAATGTCTGGCACCCAGAGAACTACTCATTAATCTGCCAGAAGTTATAGTAATTCTAGTGAATATGAAAGTCTTTCTAAATAGACTGTTTACAATGCTAGTTATTAGAAAGAAAACAATTATTGACACTGACACACTTTTTTCTATTATTTGAAAATTCAAAGCATCATCATGTTCCAGAAAAATACCTCATTATCTTGATGTGATGGTTGAAGAACATGAGGTTCTTTCCAAACAGCAATAATGAGCTGTTAGTTGAACACTAAGCTAGTTAGTTGACAATGCCATGAATATTGATGTCAATATGGGGTGTACAATGAATAACCACTAAGACAATATGCAATGTGTTAATTACTAAAACTGTCCTACTAATTTGATTTGAAAAAATAAATTAATTATTTATTAAGTCACCCAGAGTTTGACAACATATTCTATTGAAAAGACTTTGAGGAAACACAGTCTCTTTCTCTGCTGGTTGCAATGTAAGATATGGCACACCCCAAAAGAAAAAGCTGGCCAGCTGCAAAAGTTTTAGTAATTTCACATTGAGAAATCAGTACTAAATATCCATACATTGGAGAAAGTATAGAAAGGGGAAGGCATATGCCCATTCACTGCAGGTCCCCAAAGACATCAGGAACCATATAAATAAACTTGTGCTCTAGTGGAATGGTCTCTTACATAGCCTAAAGTGAAATGAGGGCCATTTCATATGTAAGTGATTTAATGATCTTCAGGCAGCACTACTAAATAAGAAAATTGGGAAAATCTGTATAATTACTTTTTAAATGGAAAAATAAAAATTCATTTCTCAAAAAAGATGAGGTTACCTGTGAGGAAAAGAGAAAATTGTGTGGTTTATCTTCTCTTGTTGAAAATAGTTAATCTCAGTATAGAAAAAAATAATTACAGACATAACGCAGACAGTTAAATAAAGATTAGTAACTTGGATTTTAATTATAAGCATCTCCCTGAGTCATAATTTATTTCATATCTATTGTTCATATATATATATATATATATATATATATATATATCAACATCATTAATGTTGTTCACTGACGAGTCCTTGAAACAATAGAAAGCATGCTAAAAATGAACATCTCTAATTTTGTTTCTGTCTTCAAATAGTATCCTACTAGAATAAACTGAAGATTTTTGACCACCGAATATATTGCAGGTGGAAGGAACTGCTTAGTTCTTTAGAGCCAGAAAAGGTTCTCAAATGTTATTGATGTCATGATAAGGAGACTCCAGCAGCTGTTTGAAGGGATTCCTAGTAGACAAATTGAGGACAATTAGTTAAATAACATAATAACCAAATTGTATTATACAAACTGAACGTATTTAAGTCCACTGGTTTCTAATAATATATACCAAAACTGTCATTAAAATGTACATAAAGAGGAAAAAGCAATGGGTAAGTTTGGACTGGAAATGCAGAATAGACTGAATTTAAGAAATAGGTTGCTAGAAAAACATATGCATTAAGAGAACTCAAAAATTGAAGATGACAAGAAATGGATGAGTCCATGCACAATGGGTGGATCTTAATTGATCCTGATTCAACAAATTGTAGAAAATGTAATTTGTGGAGCCGGGGAGATGGCCCAGTGGAATAAGTGCTACCCTGGCAAGCGCAAGGGGCTGAGTTCCATCCCCGGTCCTAAAAAATAAGGGTTGCTGTAAGCTGCAGGTCAGCCTAGGCTGCATGCTGAGATCAAGGCCATCCTGAATCAAGTAGTAAGATCCTGGCTCAAAAAAAAAAAATAAAAAGTAACTTTAAGATAATTAAAAAATTGGGCAACAAGTGTATATTTGATATTAAATAATCATTTTAAAGTGTGAAAATGGCACAAGGTAATGTTCTACAAACTAGTCCTTAAGTTATAGAGGCATAACATGAAATATATGAAGAGTGAAATTTACCTAAATTAATGTATGAGGTCAGGAAATGGGGGGGAACCATGTGAAACAAGTACAAGGGTTGGTGAGTACTACAGCAGAATTCCGGGAGGTTCTGAAGCAGGGTAGTAGGTAACACCAGCTTCTAGTCTTGCTACATTTGTTCATGTCTGAAGGCTTTAAAATTTTATTTAAAAAAAAAGAAAAAGCAAATGGTAAAAACAATGGTGTGAAACTTCACAACAATATTGTAGGAGAATAATAATGGCTAGCACATTGTGCATTGTTTTCAGAGTATTTGTTCATACTACAAAATATAGAAATGAAAATTTTATCAAACAATATAGGTATAAACATTTTTCAATTAATTAATTGTAATTAGTAAGATAACTATTTTCACTATCATATATATATATATATATATATATATACACATACATATATTTATACACACAAATTATATAATATTATAGACTAGGGAGATAGCTCGGTGGTAAGCTCAAGGGCCTGGCTTCAATCCCTGGTACACAGGCCGTGCCAGCCCCTGACCCCCGGGCATACTACGCCGGCTACTGAAGCTGGGCATAGAGGTACACACATGTCATCCCATTGCTGGGGAAGCTGAGACATGAGGATTTCTATGAGTCTAAGCTACATAGCAAGACCCTGTACCAAAAAATAAATAATTAAAAGATTTTTCTAGAAAAAAATTAAATACACACACACACACACACACACACACACACACACACACATATATATATATATATATATATATATATATATATATATATATATATATAGTAAATTGTGTACATTAACAGAATCAAAATATTTGGGTAGTCTGCCATAGAAAAATGTATTTCACTTTAAGACTGAAAATTTTTAGAAAATACTGCAAGTGACTCTTGCCATACTTAGGAGATGATTTTACCTCTTAATGTATTAACTTCTTGTCAAGAAACATGTAAGTTTACTGGCCTTAGAAAACATGCATTTGCTTGTGCATTGACAATTCCTAAGCAAAGATCTCTCAACTATGTCACTTCCCTTCATTTTCAGCTCTTCACAGAGAGATCATATCTTTCCGGTGCTCAAAATGAGAACGGTCCCTTTGCCTACTCCATTCTCCCATTCAGCTCTCTCCATACTTTCCATTTCTGTTTCACAATGAAACTTCTCCAGAAATTGTCAGCTGTGGTGGAGACAGCTAGTTATTACCTGATATGCATTATCCTTATCCTCTCTAATGTAATTTTAGACCATGAAACATAAAACAAACATTCTTCCTGCACTAGTCAGGTGTTTTTTTGGGGGGGGGTGTTGAGGTTAATTGCACACAGTATGTGCCACCCATACTTGGAGGAGGAGAACTTAATTTCACTCATATTTAGAGATTTAGGCACGTAGTCAGCCAGCCTCAAGGCAATGGCATCATGGTGGGCAGAGTGACAGCGCAAAGCTGCTTAGTTCACAGCAAATGGGAAGCACAGCGGGGAACGATGCACAAGAGAAGAGGAGCCAGATCCTGTCCCCAGAATGCACCCAGATGCAGCTGAAAGTATGGTTTACAATTTTCTACATGGTCTTAATCCAATCAAGGCAGCATAGGAAGATTAATGGTCACATCTGTCCATAAGATTAAAACACCATTTGATATTGTATTTTAATTGAAGTGACAAGTTTTTTCTTGTCACTTTCTCCTTCCCTTTTGATAGAATGTAGACAAAAGGGAGACCAAAATTCATTTTTATGCCATGATTGGGCTTTGTAGAGGAATCCTCATTGTTTTCAAGTCAAAGATCTTGATCTCCAAGAGAAATAAAGTCTTCATCCTTGTTTAAACCACACTAGCTTTCAGCTTTTCTGAGCCCCTTAGTCAATACTAATTTCTACACATATTTTTAAACCTGTGATATCTAAATCCTTACCTAATACATTCTCTAACATATCCAAATCTCGTTTTCACACATATTAGAGTGACACTGTCCTTATCAGAGCCAACAATGTCATATCACTCTGCTCTGAATATCACATGATATAGTAATTTAGTCTCACTCATATCTCTAGTTTTCATATTGCTCTAGACCAATACTGCATTTTTGGGTCATTTAAGATACAGGACATATTATTTGTCAGCATTTTAAATAATGCATAAGTCTTTCTATGCCTAAATGTCAGCAGTATGAGAGCTGCCTCTGAATAAGCCATGCCCACTGAGTCTTCCAAGGTAAAAGAAATAACAAAGCATGTAGCGAGTTTTCTGCTCACTAAAATGCTCTGGCATACATTTAGAGTAACTCAGCTCGAGATGCTTCAGCCCTTCCTTGTCTATTTGTTCATTTAACAGTGATTTCCTCAACAATTCCATAATGTGAGTTTTGAGACTTCTCTAATTATCACTCCTGTGGCAATCATTTCGTCTACTCCTATGGCTTTAGTTACAATCCATATGGTGGTGACTGGTGACAAAGAGCTCTCTCTCTCTCTCTCTCTCTCTCTCTCTATATATATATATATATATATATATATATATATGAATTAGAAATCAATGGAGAAGTCTAGAAACTCATAATTACATTAGATTTCAAGTCTTGTTTTCACAACTCCTGTGCTCCTGTTATCACGTGTTCAGTGTATGGTTGTAGAATAGACTGATGAATTTATGGGAAAATGGATAGAATAGAGAGATGATGAGAAAGAATATCATCATCTTTTTATTGAATATCAAATGGGAAAAGAATCACCTATTAGAAAGCGTCTATGCACTCACTAAACACATTTTCTTAACCCCAAAGTATTTACCTTCTATTTTCTATGAATGTCACCATTTTACACTCAGTAGCTTAAAGCAGATCCCTCACATGGCATCTTTTCCCCCATCCCCTTTGCATCCCTCATCCAGAGTGTAAAAGCAATCTGTTTAATGCTCTCACAGCAGCAGCATCTATTCAGAACAAGCCATACTATGGGTCATAATTAACTCAATGCTACCCAAAAGAAAAAAAAAAAAAAAACTTCATATTTTAGGTGAATTAAAACTGTTACATTTTTAGAGTATAAAGTAAGCCATACGTAGAGTTGTTAAACAAATGTGAAGGGAGGCTGGGGATGTAGTGCAGTGGCACAAGCACCTGCCTGGTAAGCACAATGTCTTGAGATAAATTCCTGATGCCCTCCTGTAGAGAGCTGCGAGTAGCCACGCCTTAAAGACACAGCCACACCTTAAAGCCTTAAAGACGGCGCTGGCTTCCTCTTTCATCCTCACCTGGGGGTGGATGCTCTCCATAGCAAATAACTTCTCGTTTTGGCTAAGGCTAAGGACTAGGGC
>PVKA01026512.1:0-31641 GCA_004027165.1 Ctenomys sociabilis | reverse complement strand
AAGACTATACATGATTTAGAAATGAGACTATACCCAACAATGGCCCAAGAATCATCTGTTTATTCCTTTTCTCTTATCCCATCACTCAAAAAGATAATGTTTTCTGCTATGATTGTTGTTGCTTGTTGTCCCACATTGTTTTTATCCCTGTATTTGCCATAGTCTACTTTTCCTTCCATGAAAAATCGAGACCCCTTCTTCACATACTGATACGCTGCATCTCTACTACCCGGCCAAAACACGGATATTCGGTGCCGTGTTGTCTTTTTTTTTATTTCTATTTTTTATTTTTAAAGAAAATAAAAATAGTATTAAAACAGAAGAATTACAAATGATACAGAATTTCACTAAACAAAATAATATGGATTTCACAGCATTTGTTGTATTTCATAGTGTTGACCTCAAATTATTTGTTAATATTACCACATATATGCATGCAAATGGAAGAGAGAAGAAAAAGAAATAAGCATAAGAAATTAAGAAGAGAGAAACAGGCAAAAAAAGAATTGAAAAAAGGAAACAAAACGAATTAAGGATTAATTGCTTCTTTCCATAGACCAGCAGAATCCACAGTACCATTATGCAAGACATACTTCTTACGTGCATAGATATATCTCTTTCTCCCACGCCTTCTTCTGCCCTCCTCAACCTAGTAATTCCTTCTTTTGAACAGGTTCATTCCCTTGTTCTGGTGTCTATTGTACTCTTCAAATTTTATTTTTTCTTTCACGTTCTCAAACAAAGGACACAATATAATGTTTGCACATTTGGGTCTTATTTTTTTCACTTAAGAGCATATAAACCTTTTTTTTATTTTACTTTTGTTTTATTGAAGTACAAATATCGATGAGACAGTTTTAAGATATCTTGACAAGATGGATTTCATAAATTAATACATTGCAAACTGTTTTCATAATGTTTTGGTATCATAAAAGGTATATACATGATATTATACTTACAGACATTATAGCATATGACTCATCAGTAAAGAGTGTAGCTGTTTGCATATCTTAGTTTTTATACCTGAATTACATCAAAGATTCAATAATTAATACTTTCTACCTTGTTATTTTCCTAGCGGTTGTCCATAGTACTAGAAGCTGACATAATATCCTGTTCAACCACCATTAGTGCAAATCTTGCCCCTCATAGAATTATGTAGAAGCACAGTGTTATCTATCCCAACTGTACTGTCCATACACACACATCATGATTCTTCCATTCTACACCCCTTCCTTGCTCTACACCTGTCAGAGATGGGCACTCCATTGTCATTCAACTAACTTAGGTGATTGAACTCGACAACACAATCCAACACAGTCCAGCATTCCACAACAATAGTGAGTTATCCGAAGATGTTGTCGACCATAGCCATTTACAGCTCAACTTAATATTATGGCCCCGCGATGTATACTTCATTTTTATGCTTTTCTGCTGGATGGTTAAGACCTAGATAGAGCAAGACCTATATACCAACACATGTACTTTATGTTTCTTATGAGGTCAGTGAAGTCCCCTCAGGGTTTTTCTTGTAGTCCTGTACCTTATTCTGTAGATCCTTTGTCTGTGTCATCCATGTGGATGAGTCACAGCCAATGCTTGACCAGTTTGCTCTCTGTGAGAGCCTGAGAGGAAGTTTTCTTTCCATGTGACTCTCCCAAGAGCATATTCTCTAGCTGCACCCATTTACTGTTAGAAGCCTCAAATTTATCATTTTTCATAGCTGAATAATACTCCATTGTGTCAAAAATACAAAATCTTCTTTTATTTATATTTTTAAACGTTACTTTATAGTGCATATATGGAGAATATATTTACATTCCTTGCAGAATATTAGTATACACACAAGACACAAATTAGGTTTTATTAATCTTCCCATCCCTCATTGTTTACTTACTTTTTTTCTCCTTAAGTACTTTTTTGAACATTTGTAATACATAATGATTTATAATATTACTAAATCTAACAAATGCATAGAAAGATGAGAAAAAAGTAAATTAGAGAGTACTGAGAGGAGACAAAAAGGTTAAAACTTTAGTATCCACCATGCATTAGATGGGCAATATTCTAAGCAATTTTAATATAATTAAGCTAACAATTTAAATAAAGTGGAATGTTTTCATGAAAGTTAATTTTTAAAATGTATAAAAATAGTAAGATACTTTATGGAAGCTATTTCATCAAAATGAAAACCTTTGACAAAATTTAATAGAGGAATCTAGTTTCACTTATCCATAAACCTAGTCTCATACATGCTAGACCTAGACACCTGTTGAAAACCCCATGTAGGAGTGTATAAAGTTTCTAAGTGGAATCTAGATCAGCCTTGTTGTCTTTTAACTGACACCACTGATCTGGTATGTCTCATTGTCCCCTGACTGCCACATCTCATTTGTTGCTAAAGAAAATATGGTCACCGGATTCTTTCCTTCTTCCTGTCTTATGACAGGGTCCTGACCCACTCGCCCAAGCAACTGCACTCGATTCAGCGATATTTCACAAACTAAACTTCTGGCCACTTTAGACTCATGTCTTACAAACTGACAAAGCACCTGCAACACAGATTTTCAAAAAGCATGGCTTCTGTTTTCTTTTTTTACAATCTAATCTTTGAATTCTTCCACTCGCATGGCTCCTTCTTCCCTCCTAACTCCCTTGTTTTAAGTTGCTGGTATCATCAGGCATTTTGTCTCAACAAAGAGAAAGCAATTATTACATTTATAATTGCCCAAAACTAGTAAAACCCAAAATCTCAGGGGCATCATCTTGAGTGAAAAAAACGAAACAGCTTTTACTATATAAATCTCAAAAATAGATTTTACTATGTAAATTTAGTATATAACTATTATCAGATTCCTTTCCTATAGCATCTTCAAAGTGACAGCATTGTTGTAGTCATTAAGAACATACCAATGTCACATGGAGAGAAAACATTCTCTCAGGCTTTCACGGAGAGCAAACTGGTCAAGCAATGGCTGTGACTCATCCACATGGCTGACACTGACAAAGGATCTGCAAACTGTGGTACAGGGTTTCAGGATAAATCCTGAGGGGTCTTGACTGACCTTATCAGATACAAAAGTTACATTTCTTGTTACATAGGTCTTGCTTTATTTTGGTCTTAACCATCCAGCATAAAAGTATAAAAACAAGGTATGGAAAGTAAAGCCATATTAATATGCTGAGCTGTAAAGGCTCAAGTCAACAACTTCTGACATTGCCATTCCTATGGAAAACTCACTACTATTATGGACTGCTGGACTGACTATATTGGATTACTTTGCTGAATTCAAAAGCAATGGAATACCCATGTCTGACAAAACTAAACAAAAAAGGGGATACAAATGAAGGACCATTTTGTATCTGTCTATACAAAACAGTTAAGATAGATATACAGCTACTTTTTCTTAATTCAATGAGAAGAAAGATTTTTACTAATAGTGTTTGGACAGGATATCATGTCTTCATCTTGTGCTATGAATAACCACTAAGAAGACAACAATACACAATGTATTAATTATTGAAACTGACCTACTAATCAGTTGTGAAACTGTCTCACTGCTATTTGTTTCTCAATAAAATTTGAAAAAAAAAAAAAGAAAAGAACAGACCAATGGGCCTGGTCCCACATGCCACACCGGCCCCACCCCCGGGGCATGCTGAGCTGGCCACCAAATCCATGTGTGGTAGAACCTGCCTGTAATCCCAGCACTGGGAAGGCTGAAAACAGGAAGATCACTACAGGTCTGAGCTGTGTAGTGAGACCCTGTACCAAATACATAAAAAAAAAAAACAAAAACAACAGACCAGTGGTGCCAGTGAGATAGCTCAGTGGACTAAAACACCTACCTAGGTAAGTGCAGGGACCACGATTCAATCCCCAGCACCACGTGCTGCACCAGTCCTGACCCAGGGTGAGTTGAGCCAGCCGCAGTGGAGGAGGAAAGCATAGAAAAACAACAATCAAGATTCTAATTTCTACTTCACATAGCATAAGGAATTTTTAAAATTACATTCTCAAATATTTATAGCTGTGCATTTTTTTTTGTGGGCTAAGTATGTCTGAAAAGGAGTTAAGAGTGTCACTTTCATGACAATGGCAATACAAAGCAGATTTTCCCACATGAAGGAGGAGGACAGTCTCTTTTTGGGCCACTCCAAAAGTGAGGGGTACACTCCATTGATTACATAAGTCAAATCTATTAGAGAGTAGGAAAAAATAGAGTAACATGTTTTTATGTAGTGCATATCTTCTGCATTGGAAGTTTCTATCTTGGAGTGCATTGTATAACACTATGATTTCAGGTTTGGTAGTCCAGCACAGCACATGAATAGATAAAAATCTGGGGAGCCTCACCGAATGCACTGGCAGCTTGGGAACTTCTTGTCTGCTTTCTTCATCTGCAGAGCCACGGCCATGCACGAGCTGCTCTGGTCAGCACACCCGCAGTTGGCACTGATGTTGGCATCACCTACTCTTGTGTGTTTCCAGCATGGGAATGTGAGACAAGGGTGATGGTCAGGGGAACTGAGCCACTAGAGGTCATGTTGCTTTCGTTGATGCCAAATGACTAATCAGTAATGCTTTGAAAAGTCAAGTTACTAAGTTGCAGTGAGCCCCCCCCCCCACTGTTTACAATGCCAAATGTTTCATTGGGCATAGAATTGATGATGCTGTTGTTATTCATGGCGGTGAATGATACAGACAGGTCCAACCTCTGGATGGAATACAAAGGAGAGACAAAGAATTTCTGCCCAGAGGAGGTATCTTTTGTGGTGCTGACAGAGATGAAGGGAATCTCAGAAAATTTCACTCAGAATAGTTACCAACTGTGTGGTCTTTGTGTCCACTCGCTTCAGTGACTGTCAACATCAGGCAACCAAAGACACATGTTGCTGGCCTCAATGTACTTAGGTGGGAACTGTGTCACTGGGCTACATTCCCAGCCCACCTTTGCTGCTTCTGCTTATGGCTTTGACAAAAAGTTTTGAATGAAAAGATATATACTGATTTTTTTATTCAGGAGATGATGCTTCACTATTGAAGATGGAATTTTTGAGATCAAATCCACAGCTAGAGATGCTTAGGTGGAAAAAGACTTTGACAAATGAATGGTGAACTACTTTATGGCTGTGTCCAAGCCCAAGAATAAGAAGGATATCAGTGAGAACAAGATTTCCATGCTGCATGTGAATGAGATAAACAACCCCGTACTGAGATTGAGTCTGTAAAGGAATCAACCTCTATACTTATGTTACTTGTGCTACTAAGCACCTGCTTCGGCAAGCTCAGGCAAGAGCACAGGACCACGTGGTTCAACCCCCAACATCACATGAGCCCTGAGCCAGCTGCAAAAAAAAAAAAAATAAAGTGACTGTGGGGATGGAAGCTCAGCTGTCTTCTTGAGGGGACTGTGGGGTAGAGGGGCAGTGAAGCCTGCATCTGCATCTGCATCTGCATCAGCCCCAGCCCCAGCCCCAGCCCCAGAACCTGGGCTGGTCCAGTCATCTCATTCATTCCCCTTTATGGTGAGCATTTGAGTGCTAAGGGCTTCCTGCAAGTGCTCCTGGCACAGTGGGGCTCGATGTTTTCTGTCTGGGGAAATCCTACATCTGTATTAAACATGAGCAGCACCGCCTTCAGCAGGAGACTGCCTGTGTTCTTTATACCCACGACACCTGGTAGAAAAGTAAGTGTTGCTTTTGACTTTAAAATGGTCACCTTTACCTCACAAATCTTTTTAAAGGTTAGAAAATATCACTACTTTCATTACAAAAATCAAGGGTTTGTTTTTTCCTTTAAATATCCATACTATATCTATATGTCTTACTAGAACATAAAGCCTTTGAGATCAGAAAAACTGTTTGTAGCACGAGGCTACATAAATACTTATTGAATGAAATAGGGCCTCTGACTATTGATTAAATCTTTCCTAGTTCCTAGAAACTGAGAAGAGTGCTTTGGCTAGGAGAGACCAAATAGTTTTCAAGGACAGTGAATCTGTAGTTCTAAGTTAACAAGTTGATATTATGCTAAAATGTCAACTTACCGTGGACTCTGTGCCTCTTCCAGTGACCTGGCCCAGAGGGCCCAGCCTCGGATTGCAGAACCAGCAGCACAAGTCTGTACTCTGAGGAAGTGGCCAAGCACCAGCCCATCTCACCCACTATTCTGTGTGTGGTGTGCCAAGGTGTAGACCCAAGGTGCTCTAGCCTCACAAACTTGCTCATCAGAAGGTTGTGCTCAGGAAATCCAAGGGCAAATCCCTGCCCACTGCCCTGAAAGCTAGAGTCGCCACCCTCATTCTTGCAGGCCTTGATGTCAGGCCCTGTGTAGTGAATTCAACTTATTACACCCAGCTGAATTAAGCTAGTGTGGTGCTGGGTGTGGGAGGCTCATCTGAGGGTTGTTACCAGGAGCATAAAAGATAGAATTGGAGAAGGTGCTGAAACACTGTTAGGGATAATTTTTGGAGAAGCTGTTGGAGGTTGCTAGTCCTCTTGCGCTATTGTGCTGGAGGACTTTGTCCTGCTGGTTTTCCCCATCAACTTTGGAGAAGCTTGGGTCCTCATCTTGAGCCTTGAGCCTGGCTCTAGAGGGGAAGCTGGTGCACTGCTCAGCCTTATGAAGAAGCTTGTTGCATTGGCTTTCCTGATGGGAATGTAGCTTTTCTCATTGCTGGGGGAGCTTGGAACCCTGCTGTTGCTGAGAACAGCTGTGGTACTTTTGGAGGAGCTCTGGTGCTTACCTCCAGTGTTGCTTCCTAGCCTCAGTTCATATCCCTCAGCCTGCTAGCACAGCTCCTTCATTCTGCTGGCATAGACTTTCTACCTTCCAACATGGACCTTTCAGCCTTTCTAGCACAGATCTGTGAAGTGGACTTGCATGAAGCTTCTTTGTGGACTCTGGGCCTCCAGTTGGACTTGTGGGAGGTATTGTTATGAGCTCTAGATTTTCAGCTGGACTCATTCATGATATTAGGATCTAAGCCCTCAGCTGGAGTCTTTAGTTTTTTTGTGTGGACAGATTTCCTGCATTTCTTATATATGATTCTTGGGCAATTCATTATAAAATACCATTATAAATGTGTGCTGTATTATATTGTTCACCTTTCAAGAACCCCAAACCATGACATCGTGACTGAGGCCTCAGTGGCCTGCTCCTACAGGAGGATAAGGGAAAGAGCTAGAGCCAGTATGGTTTCATTTTGGAGGGATGGGCATCAAGCCTTTCTCTATGGTGTCCTTGAGTTTCTGGTTCAAGGACAGTCTCTAGACTAAAATACTCTGTCATTTGCATTTATATACAACCAAGAGACAGAATCAGCTAGGGACAAAGGGAGCATAGAGTAGACAACTAGAGGAAGGTGGACTCACTCTTGCTTGTTTGCTTGTGTATTCAGATGGATGTATATTAAAGAATAAGGAAACTCTTTAGTCAACCAAGAAGCAGAAATGCCACCCCAAGGGTGTCTATGTCCAAGAGAAGGGTGATTATAGCATTAATACATGCTTTATTACTGTCCAAAGAGAGGGGTCTAGCTGCTTCATCAGCTGGCTCCATTTCTAGTTTCCTTAAATTCAGGAAAATGTACCAAATGACTTCATGCCAATTTCACATGCTACAAAGCAGGGTTCATTTGGGTGGCTCTGGCAAAGAAGTTGCTAGCTAATGTTGTTAATGTACACTAGAAGACATCTGATGTGAAATTCATAATTGAAATGTTATGAGCAGTTTAGCATATGGATCCTTCACATTCACTTAATTGCCAGTTTATTAATAATTTTATGTAATGAGGCATTATTAATAATACGTGAAATACTAAATTGACATAATACCCTAAAAACATAATATGACATTTGCCACTGAAGGAACATTACGATTCCAGGTAACTTTACTATAATCTCAAAAACATATGTGACACTGCATAAAAAATTGGTCCTTAGAAACAACTTGGTTACGAAGTATCTCAAATTCACTCTCTAAGTTATAATCTGTTTTTGAGAAATAGTGTAAAACTTCACTGGGTACTTACAGGTGCCAGTTGATGGAAGCTCTCTGACCAGTGCCCCCCGCAAGGGCGCTGCTCCACAGCTGGCAGTGCTTGGTGGAGCAGCAGGCGGCAGCAGGCAGAAAAGTCACAGGGCCGTCCATGCCATTCACTGGGGAAATGTAAGGAGAGAGGAGACAAAGGCTGGCTCTTGACAGACCCCTAAAATGTCATCACACAACAGGGATTTTTTTTCATCTTGCAACAGTTTTTAAGGCCTGATGCCTTGGTCATAGCTGTCTTTTGAGAGGTCTGAAGGGAGGACACAACTAGAAGTCCACATACATATGTTTATTTATTTGGAAGTTATAAAGGAAGCTAATGAGCTGGTAAATAAAATATAATATTTTCTACCTCGGTAACTATCCCATCATGATAAAATGGAAAAATACGAAAAACAAAATAAATAGCAAAATAGAAAAAGAAAAAAAACAAAATTTTGTTTTGCTATCTGGGTGGCTGTGGCAGGAGGATTACAAATTCCATCCTTGCCCAGGCAATCCAGTGACATTGCAAGACAAGACTGTCTGAATGTAATAGTGTTTTAAAAGGGCAGCGAGAAGCACTTAGGACAAAAGACCATAAGAAAGAAAGAACAAGAGAGAGAGAGAGAGAGAGAGAGAGAGAGAGAGAGAAAAAACCTTGGTTCTTACTTAGGACCTCAAGTCGTAATATAAGAGACTGCTGGGTCTAACGCTTACTGTGCACATCTCGTGTGGGGGCTAGAGATATTTGGATATGTAACAATCCATACAGTTTGGCTTTCTTGCTTTCACTTCACCAATACTACTAAAGATGATATTATAATCTACACTTTAGGATAATTTGTGTTCTTTTAACAGTAATGAACTAAATGACTAAAATATATACTTCAAAACAAATTAAGTATAAAAATAATATCATTCACCTATCTTAAAAATTTTCTAATACACTCAAAATCATTTCTTAGCCTTTCCTTTCGGCCGGAACCACCATCTTCCAGTAATTTGCCAAAATGACTAACACAAAGGGCAAGAGGAGGGGAACCCGGTATATGTTTTCCAGGCCTTTTAGAAAACATGGGGTTGTTCCTTTGGCCACTTACATGCGAATCTACAAAAAGGGTGATATTGTAGACATCAAGGGAATGGGTACTGTGCAAAAAGGAGTGCCTCACAAATGTTACCATGGGAAAACTGGAAGAGTCTACAACATTACCCAGCATGCTGTTGGCACTGTTGTAAACAAGCAAGTTAAGGGCAAGATACTTGCCAAGAGGATTAATGTGCATATTGAGCATATTAAACACTCAAAAAGTCGTGATAGTTTCCTGAAACGTGTCAAGGAAAATGATCAGAAAAAGAAGGAAGCCAAAGAGAAAGGTACCCGGGTTCAACTGAAGCGCCAGCCTGCCCCTCCCAGAGAAGCGCACTTTGTGAGGACCAATGGGAAGAACCTGAGTTGTTGGAACCTGTTCCCTGTGAATTCATGGCATAAACTGGGGTGTTGCTCTGCCATTCAGCACCTAATTGGCAGCTTAAGTGTTCTAGGTCCCATGTAAAAATAAAATCATCCTGTATTCTAAGGGTGGATTCTTAGTTGAATAAGTATGTGGTGCCTTCTTACCTCAGAAATATTTGCAGCAGATGTTCACTGTACCTAGTAATTGTGTGTAGTCCATACTCTCCAGTGTTTTTCTTGCTCAAAGATTGCTGAGGTATTGTGCAGGTGCATACCCAAATAATCAAATATTTATAAGATATTTATATTGGCTTGAATATCCTGTAAATCATCCTGGGGAAAAGATGTATCAAATTAAAGGAAGTCACTTCAACTAACTTTTTTTTTTTTTTTTTTTTTTGCAGAACCGGGGATTGAACTCAGGCCCTTGTGCTTGCCAGGGAAGCACTTATTCCACTGAGCCGTCTCCCCAGCCCTAAGGAAGTCACTTCAGAAACAAATAGAAGTCCATTTCAGTTAAATAAATTGTTTAAAGCAAAAAAAAAATCATTTCTTAAAATAAGTATTTCTGTTGAAAATTATAATTAGGATTAAAATTTGAATCATTAAATATTCTGAAAACATAGACTTTGGCATTTAATTAAATCTTACCAAATATTTTATAAATACAAAACTATTTGTAATTATAGTATTCAGCCTTCACTTGATTGTCAATGTAAAGAGCTAGCTTTACACTTCATCTATATTTAGACAAATATCTGTGTATGTAGACATAAACAAATGCATGTTTATATATAAATTTGAGTCATATAAATTATTTAATACTGTGAAAACTTTCTAAGCCACCGAATGCAGCCATTACCATGGTAACCTGTGAACCAGGGCTTAAGACTCAAGGAGCAAGAGAAGTCACAGTCCGAGATGTTTAGCAGTGCCAGGAAACAAGAATATAAGAATCTGGCTTTGCTGCCGACAGAAAGTTTTGACAAGCTGATCCCTTTGTCTTTTCTCTTACTACTCAAATGCCCCTGTCCTCCAAGCAGTGCCCACCTCTGAGGCTGACAGGGGCACAGTCCACGCACTTTCTCAGTCAGCATTTGGCTGTAGCTACCTTTTGTTTTTGAGGACACAGGGCAAGCAACACAGGCAAGTCTTTCATGGCACCTGAAGGTGTAAATCATGTATTAGTTGACACTGAGGGGTTGGGTCCCCTCTGTTGGCACTGAGAAGGTCCTAAGGGTTCCTAATACATGTGTGTGCACACGTATGTGCATGTGCGTGTGTGCATGTGTGGCTGAGGACCCTTGAACAGGACAGACCCTATAACAAGGCCACCTCTTCCTGACTCTTACCTCAGCACACCTGGCAGGGCACATGCACAGAAAGAGCTTAAACAATATCACTTGCACCCTAAGTAATAACATGGCTTTTTTAGACTGCTTCCCTCTTTAAATCAGATGATCTGAGTTCAAATCTTCTCCCCCTTATTTGTAGTGTGATTTTGGGACAGTGGCTATCATCGATGGACTTTTGCCTTTGTGTCTGCGTCTGGCTCAGCAGACTTCTTAGGTACTGACCTCCTGCTTGCTAAGTGTTGAAGTATCTCCATATTGCCAGTTAGACAGTAGCTTCTCTGAACCCCACATGTGCCTCCTGCCTCCATATCTCAATTCACTTCCCTGGAACCCACTTCCCAAACTATAGAATCTTTCCAAGATATGTCATGTGGAGCTCTGTGGACAACTAAAAAGTTTCAGTAGCACACTTTACATTTCCATAACAAGGCAGAGAAGGGGTGGGGAAAGGCACAGTGGGTGAATACATTCATGTTTGTGTACTACAGATACATTTCAGACAGTGTACTCCTGGATGACACCAACTTCTCTTGGTAATAGGAGGAAAAGAGAGTCCCCCACCCAGCATTGTGAGGTTGGCTATTGAAATCTGATTCAAGGTCAGCTAGGAGTGCTAATTTCCATATTGACAGATGTTCAGTGGCTTTTGTCAAGTTAGTTGGTAGCCTTTATCCAGCTCCAAATGGCCAGATGTCCAAATCATTGCAGTCACTATTCTAAACTGATGGGTGATCTGCTTATGGCCCTTCTTGGGATTTTTGGCTCAGACTTTCGAACTGAATGGAGCAGACTGAAACAGCCCAGCATACAGCATTCTGATTCTGAGGCAAAGCCGAAGCACAGCCTGTGCCTAGAACTGACCCATTTTATAGATAGACCTAGATTTCAACCTTCATGAAATGTTATTTTGGCATTTTTCAAAAAATCCACAAGGCAAATTACTGATTTTCAAAATCCTCTTTTTTCTATGGTTTTCTGTCCTGAATTCTCACAAAGACAGGTGAAAGTGAAAGAGAAGAGGAAGAAGTCAATGCCATGGGACACTTTTAAAGTTTAAATCACTTAATTTTGATTTCCAAAGTCCAAGTCAGTCCCAGATCTTCAAACCCAGATTGAGGGTAGCTGCGGGTTTCTTCCAGAGCTTGGCCCAACACAAGGACTTTGTCAGTCACGAAATGGATTCAAGCTGCATGTGTTTTGATAATGCTCATATTCAGAGGGCAGATTCGGGTCTGGCGGGCTCCTAAAGTACATAGTTCAGAAGTCTCTTTAAGATTATTTTTCGGGGCAGGGGATACATGGGATCAAACTCAAGACCTTGAACTCAAGACTTTGTATTTTCTATGCCACTGAGCTATCTCCCTGGCTGGAAGTCTCTTTAAAAAAGTAAATACAGAATCAAAAATTAAACATTTAAAAGCTCCCAATCAGGGGTAGCAAGGACCCTAGCAATTGAGGGGCCCTGGGAGAAGGCTTTGGAAGCTCACAGTGAGTCACCTATCTGTACAGTAGAGACACTCTGTGAAGCTATAGCCCTATTTTGCTCTTGAAGGTTCTTTTTTTGTTGCTACTTTGTCTATTTTAAGGGAAATGCAAGTTTGACAAAATCTGGGTTTATGTACTAGGAGAAAATGGATTTTCTGTCATTAAGAGAGATCTGATTAATGCTCCACTCCCATACAAACTTGAAAAAAGGTGAATTGTGTGGCTACATGAAAAAAAAAAAAGGTAGATTTTGTGGCCTTTTTTCAAGCGTAAAAGTGAGGATAACCAGTATTCACATCTGGAAAACTTTCTACAGTAAAAACAACTACACAGTAAAATCCCAGTGTGTTCAGGGCTGGTGTGGGAGCGGAGTGGGCAGCTGTTACAGATGCAGCACCTCCCTCCTTTCTGGCACCCTACAAAGCAGAGGTGGAGCAGGGTCTTGCTCCAGAATTTCAGGTGAGATGTTGTTTCTGAAGAGTCATTTCTACTTAGTCTAAAAAACAAACTGTAGAAACATCAGTGTAACCTTTTTCTTTCTGGGTTTATGAAAGGTGATGGCTTTGAGAGTCAGGCAAAACATTCAGACTTAAGGGGACAGCATGACACAATAAAGACTATTTGGTCTTGGGTCCTGGTTCCTGGTAAGAGCTACTAGAACCTTGCATTATCTTAAGTAATAGCAATGTTTGGATCTTTTGTTGCACTATTTGGTCTTTGACTGAAATTCCTGACTCAGAGCTCCTACATTCTTTGCAATTTCCTGGGTGATAAGTGTCTTTTGATTCAGTAAGGGGCCTCTTGGTGGATCCCTAAGAAGTCTTGGGGTGGAGATTGGTCACCAGAAAGACCAAGATATCTGAGCTCTGCTCTGCACCCACCCTGTGGGCTCAGAGATTAAGATAATAACCAATCACAGTCACATGAAGAATTCCACCTTAAAATAATGTTTGAAGAGTGCATGCAGATTGGTGAGTACGAGGGGGGCAGCACACCCCTAGTGTACAGGGACAGGAGCCCAGTGCTTGGGACTCTTCCAGATTTGTCCTTGTGCATTTCTTCAGTTAGTTGTTCATGTGCATACTTTATTAAATCCTTTATAAGGAAGCTACGAATATATTTCCCTGAGTTATGTGAGCTATTATAGCAAATTATAAAACCAGAGAAGTGGGACAGGGGAACCTCTAATTTGTAGCCAAGTTGAACAAAAATATGGGTAACCTGGATACTTACAACTGTGACTAATATCTGAAATGAGGGCAATCTTGAAAGTGTGAGCCCTTTACTGTGGGGTCTACACTAATTCTAGGTAGCACAGAACTGAGTTGCTGGACACCCAGCTGGTACGTGAAGGGCCAAAAAAATTGGCTGCTATAGGAAGATCCCTCACTCACTTGGTTGTAGAAATGTTGAAGTGTTGGACACAGGAGAGAAAACTGCCTTCCCTATATGATCCAAAGGTGGTGATGCATGAGACAGCATGGGACAGGCAGAAGTGAGGCACAGGGCCAGGCTCCTTGCAGCCCACTCTGTTCCCGATGCACCAGATACCGTGGAGTGGACAGTAGCAGATGACCATCAGATCCTAATGATGAAAGTGAGGTGCCTCAATGTTTTTTCATGAATTATTGAAAAGTATTTTTAGATTTCCAAATAGAAGGAATTTCTTTAATTACTTTTTGTTATAGACTTCTGTGTTGTGGAGGTCTTTTTTTTTTTCTTTTTGTCGTTTTGAGACAGGGTCTCACTATGCACTTCAGGCTGGCCTTAAGCTCACTTTGTAGCTCAAGATGGTCTTGAACTTACAACAATCCTCCTGTCTCAGCCTCCCGAGTGCTGGGATTACAGGCATGCGCCACCACGCCCAGCTGAAGTCATTCTTTAAGCAGGGTCAAGATCCTCATCAATTTTTTGGAAACGTGACTTGTGCTTGGGAGGAACATATACTCCCCATGTGTTGATAGGAGAATTCTGTGTGTGTCCATTATATGAAGCCTAGAGGGCCCAAATCCTCTAGGGCTGCAGTGATTTTTCTATCTGCCTGAATTACCAAAATTAGAGAAATAAAAGGAAAAACAACTCAATTTTAAGATACACAAAAGCCCTGAATGGGCATTGCACAAACTAGAAAATATGTATTGTCAATAAGCATCCTAGAAGAGCTGAACTCATCAGGAACAAGAGAAATATAAATCAAGGCTACAGTGAGATAGCATTGTTGTGCATTGAACCTACAAAAATAAATAAATCTGACAATACAAAGTGTTGAAACAATATAGGTTAAAAGGTTTGTTATTTACTACTAGTGAGAATACAAAAAGATGCAACTCACCAGACATGGTGATACATACTCTCGGAAACTTGAGGAGTGGAAGAAGAAAGATCACAAGTTTGAGATCAGCCTATGCAATTTAGCAAGACCCTGTCTCAAAAATAAACAAACACCCGGTTCCACAAAAAAAAAAAAAAAAAAAAAATAGAACTAAGGATGTAGCTCAGTGGCAAAACACTCTGGGTTTCAATTCTTAGTCCCATAAGAAATAAAACATAAATACTTTGAAAGGTAATGATGTTTTGTAGACATGAGCTTATCTACTGTATGATTGATCAGCACCATTCCTAGGACTATAGCCAAGAGGCATTCCACACACAAAGCAAAACACCTAATAAAAAGTTCATTGCAGACCCCAGGCATGATGGTGCATGCCTGTAATCCCAGCACTGGAGAGGCTGAAAACAGGAGGATCACCACGAGTCTGAGCTGCATAGTGAGACCCAGCACCAAATACATAAAGTGAAAAAAAAAAAGGTCATTACAACACTACTTCTAATAGAAAGACTAGAAAAAAAAAATCCCAATGTCCATTAACACTTAAGTAACAAATTAATTCCTTTGCAGGAAGGGCAATGAATGGACTATACCTATGACAATATGAATGCATCTTAGTGACACAATGTTACACATGTTAAAAAATCAGGTCCCAGAGCTAACTGTGATGCCTGTTTATGAAGTTCAAAAACAGCTAAATCACTTAGGCATTATATTACATATACAAGTTTTCATATACAATAAAACATCTCTCTTATTACAGATACAAGGCCAACACTCAGGATAATGGCTGTCTCATGGGAGCAGGAGAGAGGTACACGCAAGCAAATGTAAACTATTTTCAATGTCTTAATTTTAAGGTTGAGTGGTGAATTTATAGATGTTCATGGTATTACAAGAAAGAAACTAGAGGATCAGAGATGGAGAATAAGGACTACATTTCATGATCCCATAAAACAAAACAGTTCTGTTCACTTGAGATTCCACTTAAATATAAATAAAGGCTGTAAACAAGGGGCAGAGAGCCCAGGTCCAGCTGTCCAAGGGTACCGTGGAGTCTACTTTGACCGGGTTATCACAGACCTGCTCCCCTCAGAACTGTTGGTCGAGTGTGCCCCCAGTGGGAGCTTGGGTCTGGGTGATGTTGAATAAGGCTGATGCTAACCCTTCCAAGGCCACAGGTGCCTCAGCTCCTCTCAGGATCAAGGACAAGGTAGCCAGAAAATTTTCATAATGAAATGTTTCCCACTCTCCCTAGTTTGAATCTGATTCCTGTCATGCCCAACTCTGGGCAAACTGAAGGAGGCTTCAGAGAGGGATGTGGCCAGCCTTTAGCGAGCCAACAGAGCAGAGCTAGGAATCAATTGCTCATCTTGCTGTTCTGCCACCTTCCCAGCTCCTTCTGGTGCCTTCCATTTCCATGGGCCTCATGAAGGAAATGGTGCTCCTGCTTCCTGTGGAAGTCAGGTGACAAGAGACCCTTTGAGGCACTTGTGCAAATCAGCCTTCTGGGGAAGGGCCTGGAGGCCATCTGAAGGGACAAGCATAGAGACAAGAGGTAGGAGCAGCTGCCCCAAGTGGGCCTCCTGAGAGTGGGGCTGTATCATCTTTCTCCTCTTCCTTCCTGGAAGGCAGACACAGTGCCTGCATTGTGACCACAAAATATGCAACATAACTAGAGAAGAAGAGAGAGGGAGCCTGGTTCCACAGCATGTGTGAAATAGCTGGCTCCAGAGTCACCATTACATGATAAAAATCTTTGCAGAAAATCCAGCCTTTTAGTATGAAAGGCTAGGCTTTGGGCTCAAGCTTCTGCATGCAGCCCTGACTAACCCAGATACCCCGCCAGTCTTCAACCTGATACAACTGCACTGTTAGGAAACTTTCTATTCCCTCCAGTGTACTAGCCAATAAGCATCACCATCACTTTCTAATAATTTGAGCTAATATTGGATGCTTTATAAAAGAGATTCATTTATCTTCATTTTTAACATTTAAAGTTAACCTAATTGAATTGACAGTAGAAACAAGCTGAAAGTCAATAACTTTCCTTTTATTTGCATGTTAATTGACAGACAACCCAAAGTTTTCCCTCACTTTTTTCTGGCTCATTTAAGATAGTTTCAGTTTGGGGAGTGAAGTGTCCAGTTCATAAAATGTGCCTACCCTTCTACTTAAGATAGTCACTTTAAAAAAATTATTTGTACAATACTGTTTGTATAATTACGATTTTATACTTGGAAAATAATTATGAAAGTGTGATAAGAAATAGTATAATACCAGAATTGCTGTTACAATTAACCAAGCCCTTCTCAAAGAGGGAATGAAATAAATCGGCTTTCTCATAGCTGAAAAAACAAGAAAAGATAGCCTACAACAGGCTGAAATTGTACCTTTATTTTTTATCTACTAGTATGATGTATAAGTGCATTACATATTATTGAAAAGCCACACAACTTCTTAGTAACATCTATAATTTTTGAATATCACTTAATATTTTGACTAGAGTTTTGCAATTAAAGGAATCCAACTGGTGGGCATATGGCGAAGAAAATAATTACCTTCTTTTTATGGACTTCTTATGAGGGCTAAGAAGCTTGGATAAGCTTGTGATTTGTAGTCAAGTAGCCCTCAGTCAAAGAACTGTGTCTTAGTTACTTTTTCTGTTGCTGAGACAGAATTCCTAACACCTAAAGTGAAGGGAGGAATGGTTTATTTAGCTTGCAGTTTGCAGAGATTTCAGTCCATGGTTGGCGGGCTGTGAGGCAAATGATATGGCAGAGGGCACTGCAGAAGAGAAACCATGCAAAGCTACCAGAAGGCAGCCAAGCAGTGAAGTAGCAAAGCAGCCCTCTTTCTGTCCCTTACAGTCTATATAGACTACCTGCCCTTAGGATAGGCGGTACCCTACCCACAGCGGGCCTTCCTTTTATCCACACCCAGAACTATTCCAAACCAATCAGTGGACTACTCTAGTAACCACACACCTTTGGTCCCAGCATCACTTAGCTCCACCTATGACTGCATGAGGCTTTAGGAGAACATCTAGACACAGGCAAAATGAATTGTGAAATTTGTTTATACCCCTTTGTAGACCAGTTAGCACCTCTCCAACTCATTATCACAAGGTGCAAATAGAGAACTGCACCTTTCAACTCTAAATTGAAAGTGTGGGGCTAGGGAGATAGCTCAGTGATCTATGTGCCTGTCTGGCAAGTGCAAGGATCCAGGTTCAATCCCTAGGACCTTATGCCATGTCAGCCCTGGGAAACAGGCATGGTGGCATATGCCTGTAATCCCAGTGCTAGGGAGGCTGAGACAGGAGGATCACTATGAGTCCAAGCTATGTAGTGAGATCCTGTACCAAAAAAAAAATTACAAGATTTTTTAAAAACTAAATTGAACACCTATATGGTCAGGAACATGGAGTACCAATTAGACTGGGAACAGTGCAAAGAGTAATAGGACAGAGGTAGGAGTTTCATATGCAAGGAGCATCCATAGAAGATATAGACAGACAGAATAAGGACACAAACCTACTGCCCTGGGTTCAGGAACCATTGTGGCTGTGCTGACCCATAACATGTACTTGAATAACAGGAGATATTACTTGGAATTCTTGTTGTATTGTTCATGCAAATCTTGCTTTACAAATCTAATTTCATCTCCTAAACATCTCTGAGAGGATATCTGGTACATGATGTAGCTGTGATGACGGTATCAATGCAGCCAAGTGTGGCAAAGACTATCATTTGTCTGCTGAGAAAACTTTCTGTTTGCACCAACTTTAGGTAGTGGCCATTGGCTGGCTGTTCATCAGATCTCCTTTCCACCTCAGTGCCTGGCTAGACAATCTTCCCCAGCTTCCTTTGAAACTAGGTGCAGCTGTGGGAGGGGTTATGCCCAATGGAATGTGGGTGGCAGTGATGGGCACCAATTCTAGGCCTGACTCATGACAATCCAGTTGTCTGTCTTTCCTGGTTGTGAAAGCTACATTCAGAGGATCCAACAGCAGAGGCAAAAGCCTAAGGGAAGAGGGAGCCAGGAATCACAAGGATCCTGAGTCCTCAAATGTCCATGGAAAAGACACTACCTATGAACACCTCCTCAGCGGTGAGTGGACAATAGCAAAACTCATTTAAATGTTAAACAATAACAAAGGCCTGGTGTGGTGAAGCATACTTGTAATCCCAGCATGCAGGAGGTTGAGGCAGGAGGATTGTTGTAAGTTCAGGATCAGCTAAACTATATTGCAAGACCCTGTCTCAAAAAAAAAAAAAATCCATTTACATGTTACATCAGTGAGACTTAGGGGCTTTTGTTCTAGCAGTTAACTCATCCCGATGAAGTTTTATATGAAAACTACTCATTATCTTCTTGATTCATACATACAAATGAAAATAAAAGCATAAGAGATTTACTGTTCATTTCAGTAAAAGTGCAGAGTGCCTCTTTCCTAATGACTTTGTATATGGTAATACTCTTTATATGTAAGACTTCACTTTTAGTGAATAAATGTCATAAAACCAACCTGGAATCTATTTTTTTTTTAATTCAGTTTTCAGAAAACCATTAAAGTATTTTTATGTCTAAACACAATACCTTCCTTGGTCCCTAGTAAGGAAGAATAATAATTCCACGTGTAGTTTTTAATCATTCTAAACTTAATTCAACTCACCTGTGGTACTATAAGAATAAATGTTCATGCCATTGGCACATGGTAATAAAAATATTTTTCTGATTGCTCAACATCAATTATTGAACTTGTGCAATATTACTATCAATATCCTAATTTTAAAATGTGTTCAGTAAACTCAGAAAAATTCATGGTGGAACAAAGTATTCCAAAAATGGTCCATTCTATCCCAAAATACCATTATTGACCCCTTTCTTGTGTTACAATATTTGATCAAGTTAAGAATATTTGGCTTATAAAGTTAGTAAACCTCCAGTTATTACTTTCTGTTAGATGCTTTCAATCGAATACTCACAGGTGAATTTTCTCTACACAGATTCACTGAACTCAGTCTTCTCGAAATAGTTGAAACAAAGCAGTATGGATCAACTCCAGGCTGCGTGGTCACGCGGTAGGAACACAACTCATTTGTTAATTAAGTGTGCACTGTCTACACCACAGCCTCCTGCTAGCATCCAAATCTGTTTGTGAGAACTCTTAGTTCACCTAAAAAATGGAAATGAAATAGAAGCCTCCTTCTGATTAGTAGTCATCTATGGAGCTTGTCATCCACTCCTGCTTTTACAATAGTAGTTTATAGATTAGTCTATGGGAATTTTTTTAAAAAGTCACCTCCCATTTATTTTTAAAATGTTTAAGCCAGTCCACATGAAGAAGATTGACTCTAGACCCGTCTCTCATCATTTACTACACCAAAATCAAAATGGATCAAAGAACTGAATGTTAAAACAGAAACAAACACTTAACTGCTGGAAGATAAAGTAGGTAAAACTCTTGAAGTCATAGGTACAGGCCAGAACTTTCTGTAAAGAACATTCATTACATAAGAAATAGCATTAAGAATCAGCCAGTGGTATCACTCCAAAACTAAAAACCTTCTGCACATCAAAAGAAACAGCAAACAGAGTGAAAAAGAGTACTTACAGAATGGCAAAAAAAAAAATACCAGATATTCCTCAGGTGGAGAACTAATGTCTAAGGGCCAGGGAGATAGCTCAGTAGAACAAGTGCTTGCCTGGCAAGCACAGGGTTCTGAGTTCAATCCCTGGCACTGCAAAGAGAAAGAGAGAGAGAGAGAGAGAGAGAGAGAGAGAGAGAGAGAGAGAGAGAGAGAGAGAGAGAGAGAGAGAGAAACAGAGAGAGAGAGAGAAACAGAGAGAGAGACAGAGAGAGAGACAGAGAGAGAGACAGAGAGAGAAACAGACAGAGAGAGAGAGAGAGAGAGAGAACTAATGTCTAGAATATATAAAGAACTCAAGCCACACATGGTAGCACACACCTATAATCCCAGCATCAAGAGGCTGAGGCAGGAGGATCATCATGAGTTCAAGAACAACCTGGGTTACATGAGTGAGTTTAAGGCAGCCTGCACTACATAATGATAACCTGTTTCCAAAAAACCCAAAATAATAACAAGCAAAACAAACAAACAAAAGAACTAAAAGAATTAGACATCCCCCAAATAAAACATCCAATCAAAAATGGACAACTGAAATGAATAGACACTTCATAAAAGAAGTACCAATGGCCAGCAAATACATGAAGAAATGTTCAATGTCTCTGGCCACTAAGGAAATACAAATTAAGACAACATTGAGATTTTGTCTTACCCCAGAAAGAATGGCTGTCACCAAGAAATCAGATAGTAACAGTGCTGGTGAGGCTGCAAGGATAAAGGAACCCTTCTATTCTGTGGTGAGAATTTCTACCATGGAAATCAGTATGCAGAGTCCTCAAAACATGAAAACTGGAAATTCCATTTGATCCAGCTATTTCCCTTCTAGAAATCTTCTCTTTTTTATATACAGATTTAGTACTGGGTCTACAGGGTCTCACTACACACATTGGCCCCATAGTGAGCCTCCTGTTTTCAGCCTCCCAAGCACTGGGATTACAGGTGCATGCCACCATGCTCAATCTCAATTGCAGCCTAAGCATGCCCTGGGAGGGGGCCAGCCCAGTGCCTGCATCTGCCTAAGCAGGTGCTTTAATGCCCTGAGCTATCTGGCCAACCCTACAAATCTTCGCAAAGAGTTAAATATCACCTTACAGTGCCCTCCTTACCCATGTTTATAGCAGCCCACTCACAATAACTAAATCTTGGAAGTATTCTGTACATCCATCAACAGATAAATGGATAAAGAAAATGTGGTATGTACACACAAGGAAATACTAATCTGCCAAGAAATGAGATAAACAAGTCACTTACAGGAAAATGGATAACTTGGAGCTATAATATTAAGTGAAATCAATCAGATGCACGCATTTAAATATCATGAATTCCTTTATATGAGAAATCCACATTATAAAGAGCAAAACAAAAATACAGTAAAACCTTGGGTTGTAACTTGTTCTGTGAGTGTTCTGCAAATGAGCAAACATGTTCATAAATTTTAACTTGATAAAGGAGTCATGGCTTGCAATACTAGTAGTATGTGACACTGAATGCCACAGGATTATAACTGAGCCAATAGTTTCTCATTCTCCTGTATCTCTCTCTCTCTCTCTCTCTCTCTCTCTCTCTCTCTCTCTCTCTCTCTCTCTCTCTCTCTATCTCTCTCCCTATCTCTCTCCCTATCTCTCTCCCTATCTCTCTGTCTCTACCTGTTGATCTCTCTCTCTCTCTCTCATTCTCTGGGATTGTGAGTGATACTCTCTCAATAGCAATGGTTATGGAGGAGATCTCACCTATTTGGAACGGAGGAGAAAAGTTGGACAAATCTCTCACTTCAAATGAGATTAGGAAGATATGGGAAATGGTGCCAAATTTTGTATAAAAGTGTCACTGGAATAAGTCTGTAGCAGTGTGAGTGAAAGATCTATTTAATGATAATGGAATCTCACATAGTCATGACTCTTCAGAAGGAAACAAAAACTAGTGTCACTGGGTATGTCCTTATTAAAGTTGCAAAAGGCTCCATTGAGCCAGTAGATAGCAGCCCTTCTGTTAGTAAGGGTGAAAGTTGTCATACAAAATAACCCTCCTATCTCATTTCCCTCACACCAACCACAAAGATTTTCAAAGGTAAATGCAAATTAATTTGCTTATTTCTCTTTGTATTATCTTTTCTTTATTTTCTATTATTATATATGGTATTTTAATTCATTGTTATATGAATTTTTGGGGTGGTAGAACAAATCATCTGAGTTTCCATGATTTCTCATGGGGAAATTCGATTTGATATACAAATGCTTTGGATTACAAGCATGTTTCTGGAACAAATTGTGCTCACGAGGTTTTAGTGTAATAGAAAGTAGGGAGCTAAATCTTTCTCAAATGGGAAGAAGACTGACAGATGGAGGGAAGAGGGAGAGTGATGAGGGAAAAGGGGATGTAAAAAGAATTAAAATATATTATGTAAATGTGCAAACTCTATCCAAAGAATATAGTTACTATGCCCTGCAAACATGTTCTAATAAGAATTTTTTAAACATTAACGGCAATGTTGGTTACCTTTTTGTCAGTGTGCGAAAATACCTGGCATAAATAGTTTAAAAGAAGAAAGATTTATTTTGGTTCTTGGATTCAGAGCTTTCAGTCCATGGTCAGCTGGTTCTATTGTTGTGACTCAGAGGCAGTGTGGCAGAAGGGCATGATGGGGGAAAGTTGCTCGCTTCATGGAAGCCAGGATGCAGAAGGGGGGAAGGGGGGAAGAGGGGAAGAGAGGAAGGGGGGAGAGGGAGAAGGAAAGGAGGAAAGAGAGAGAGGGGCTTGAGGGAGAGGGGAAAAGAGAGAGGGAGAAAAGAAGAAAGGGGGAGAGAAAGAGAGGAGAGAGAGGGGGAGAGAGAGCCAACAAGGATATCAGGGACAAAATGCAAACTTCAAAGTCATGCCTCTGATGACTCTCTTCATCCAGTTAGGCCCCACTTACTAATAAGCTCATTAGGCTGTGAATTCATCAATGGATGAGTCCAGTTGTGAAGCTAGAACTCATGTTTTAATCATTTCCAAAAGTCCCCATCTCTGAACTTTGCTATTTTGGGGACTAAGACCCCAACATTTGAGCCTTGGCCATTACAGCCATTGATGAATAATTTGATGGAAACATCATTCTTGGGGACAACCAATTATTTTTTTATAGCTGTACCCAGAAACCTAAGGGATTAGCTAACTTTAGACCCACACTCCTGAACAGATTTTTGCCCTGCATATGACTAGAGTCTGCCCATAGTGAGCTCCCTATACACAGGGATTGTATGCTTAGGGTTCTTATTGGGTGTCAATGTACTCAGAACCTTACATAGTGTGTAGAATACAGAAACTTCTCAAAAAATACTTTGTTGAAAGGAGAATGTATAATGAGATAAGGCTGGAAAACCTCAAATGTCATAGAAAGAATAGGTTTCCAATTTTAGGAAACTCCTCTGGCAAAATCCATTAGATGCATTGGTGTCTAAGCTGTGTGAAATAGAGAAGATCCACCTTTTGGCTCACCACAGTATCCCCACGACTGAGCACAATGCCTAGAAAATAGAACCTACTCAAAAGATGTCTATGAACTGAGCGAATAAAGAGCCCATGAGGTAAATCTCTGAATCTTCCAGAACAAGGAGGTTTCAAAGCTTCTTATGGAATTTTGACCTTCTCATATGAGGGCTTGTCATATGAAGTGATTTCGGACCCATTTACCTGATCTATAACCCACCTGAATTTCTAAGGAATTCACCAGAACTGAGTGAGACATCATTCTAATCTGACTAAATCTCTTTGGACCCAACTAAGCATATGGAAGGGGGGACTTAAACTGAGCTGACTTGTTCTCCCAGATGCAGAGAATAAGCCATCCCTGTAGAACACTCTCTCAAGTGACATTTGCACGACACCTGCATGCCTTCCTTGGTCCACTCCCACAGCAATAGTCTTCTGAGGGGAAGCGTGCCCACCATACCACTAGCAGCTAATTTTAGACTTGATAAACATGTTAAAACCCTGAGCTCTGAGATAATATGCTTCTATGGATTAACTGGGCAGTATCTGGAGGCCTGACCTTGGGACAATGGGCATCACAGCCTGACCAGAGAGACTGTCTGTACCTCTGGCTCCATGCAGCTCACTGAGATTCTCCTCATAGAATCTCCTGCCCCTGCTCACCCTGACTCTTCCCAAATATAAATGAGAAAATTAAACATTTACTTTGATGAGAAAATAGCATTCTCTCATTGACACTTCCTCTCACCCTCACCAATGTGATTTAGTTATAGATTTTAGTAGCTGTTTTTACATTTTTAATTATTTTGTAGAGTTAAAATATGTAATAATGGATAACTGTGCAATACATTAAATACTTATGGGTATGTTGGTGCCTTCTGTTATAATATAAAATCCATCTATTCTGGTTGATGGGTTTTAACCTCACACAGAATACTTTAAACTCCATTTGGACTTGTGCCTACAATCACCTTAGCAAAGTCTCTTAAGTAACTGCGCACAGCCTAATTAGTATGCATTATCAATTAACAAACTTAATAGCCGGCAGATTGATTAGATCCTCTGTTGCAGGGGCAGAGCTGAAGCGAAACAGAATGAAAAATCATTGCACGCATACTCTGCAGCTTTGTTATTTTCTCAGATCCCCTCCTCCTCCTCCATGTTACCTTAATGAATGCCTGCATATGGCTCTGCATATCTGTGTATCTGGTAAACTGAGCTTTTCCTAACTCTCTCATTTTTGGTCAGAGGGAGCTAAGTCTCTTTTTCTTTGGGGGTTTCTGTGTAGGTCATTCTCCCCTCATTTTGCCCTTTGCATAGCACTGAATTTTGAAGGGCTTCTCCTCCCAGCCCAATTACACTGCTGGTGCTAGAAATGGGAGAGGAATACAAAGATGAGGTGAAACGCATGGTCTTCACAGAACACCCCTAGCATGGGAGTCACTCTGGCAGCCATAAAGCACTTCTAGGAATTATTTCCGAAAAGAATGGTACAAATGGACTTCCCTCTTCCATCTTGTGTGTTTTTGATGGACTGGAAATAATATGAATAAATGAAGGAAAACCCATGCCTCCTGAAAGCAGGGATCAGGCTAAAAGGAGTTGCCATGTACACTGTTCATAAAATGCTGGCATTATAAGAATTTTATACCTTCCATAAACATTCAACACAAAACTCTAAAAAGACTTCCAAAGGCATTTCCAATGCCATAAATTGTCACCTTGCAGTGATGGCTCGGGTTTTATTTTTCTATTTTAAGTAAAATAATGGTTAGTGCCAGTTTTTTTATTTATTTGCTGTTCTTGGATCTCATTTCTTTTTGCTTCTGTGAGAAGAGTTATAATTAGGTACAGAGCAGGCACTGGGAAGCTTTAATCTCTGGCTCCACAGACACCTGTGTTTTTGTGGCTGACTGCCTGCTCTCCTGGACTTATAGGGGCCCTGTCCCAGGAAACCCCAGCACACTCAGCTTTTCCCTGATCATCCTTGGAAAGCAAGGCCCCGCTCTCCCCAGTCCAGGTCCTGCTGCTGTCCTGCTCCAGCCCCCACAGCCTCTTCACTTCCAGGACTTACTGCTCTCACTTGCTTCCCTTCAACAGGGATGCGTCCTACATTTGGCTTCATGTTACCATGTGAGTCTCATCTCCTCGAAAATGCCTTCTCTGACTCCTATTCTAGAATATTGGTCCCTCCTCGTCCATCACCAATACTCTTTACCGCTCTGTCATGTGAATATCATAGCTCTTTCACTACGTTGCATCACCTTGCCACTTGCTCCTTCATTTTGATTTTTTTTTTTAATTTATGTATTTGGCACAGGGTCTCACTATGCAGCTCGGACTCGTAGTGATCCTCCTGTTTTCAACCTCCCCAGAGCTGGGATTACAGGTGTGTGCACCACACTTGGATCAGGGCTTCCTAGGGCAGGGCCAGCGTGGTACGGAATCGAACCTCAGTCCCTGCACTTGCCAAAGCAGGCACCTAGTCCACTGAGCAATCTCACTGGCCCTACCTCCTTTATTTTGTATCAGGCTGGGGAAGGATGTAGCTCATTTGTATGGTGCTTGTGCAACACATGCAAGACCCTGGATTTGATCCCTAGGAACCCCTCTCCAAATGTAAGTTTCTAAGCTTCCCAAGAGCAAGGACCTCATCATCTTTACTGAACCCATTACATTTGAGGAGCTTAAGTAATATTTATTTGATGAAAATATTACTGAGTAAATGAATAGAGAGTGGGCAGAGAGCAGGCATTAGTGTGCATGTGTGCAGAGACAAGAAAGAAGGGTGCCAACACTGACCTCAGAGTAATGCCCTCATTCACATAACCAGCCCGTGAATGAAGGCTTTGAACACATTTCTCCAGAGCAAATACACAAGGGATCAATAAGTACATGAAAAGATGCTAATCAAGAGTGTATTAGAAAGACAAAAACAAAAAACAGTGTATTAGTTACTCTTCTCTCATTACTGGGACAAATACCCGACACTCAAAATGAGGGAAGGAAAGGTTTATTTAGCTCACAGTTACTGGAGATTTTAAGATGCTGGAAGAGAGGCTGGGTGCTGCCGTGTCCAGGATGACCCTCTCCACATCTCTGAGAAAGCACAGGCTAGCTAGTTTAGCAGTTTGCACCTCTCTTGCCCTGCCCTCAAGCCCCGCCCTGGTCCTCTGGCCACATCCTTCAAGCCACGCACTGCCCCTCAAGCCCCGTGACCTACATGAGGCATTAGAACGGACAACTAGATACAAACCATAACAAACAATAAGTAGAAAAATGCAAACAGAGCTACAAAACAACAACAACAACAAAAAAAAAAAAAAAAAAAAAACCGCAATTCATACTCACCAGGATGGCCAGAATTAGAAGACAATAATAAGTGTAATTGAAGATGTAAAGAATCAGAACACCCACACATGGCTGGGGCTGGAAGGAAGTCAAAGTGGTGTTGCCCCCATAAAAAGCAGTCTGGTAACTCCTCAGAATGTTAGCGCATCAGTTCCATTCAGAGATAAACGAAAACATAGGCTCACATAAAAAGTTGTATATGAATTTTCCTATGGAAACATGGGCCAGTTGTAGCAAGAATGTTATACAACCAATTGTGCTGATGACTGATCAACTCAGTGACACCTCCATTCACAAAAGCTTCTGTCCATGAACAATCTGGTTCGCAAACAGAAGCATTCAGCAGAATTTTGCTTCCATTCACAGACTCCACATCAGGTACCAAACATGACCGTAGCCATCTTCCCCACACGAACACAAACACAGCCATCCTCCCCATTTGTCCCAACTATGGGACAAATTAAATTCATGAACCAATATACCACTGTATTTAAAACCATAGAGTTTGCTTTGTAGGAGCAAATTGCACAGTATGTGAATGGTATCTTCATAAAAGATATCATTTCTTGCTCTGTAGGAAGGAAGACTGGATTTTGGCCAAGGTTGTGAAAAGTGGTGGTATATAATGCAGGATGCAAGTACAGGGCCCAGGAGAGACCCATCTGGGGAGGTGAGGCCAGAAGTGGGAGGGATGAGGGGAGAGAGTGCATTTGGTAGGGGAGAGGTGACTTTTGCTGGAAAGCTGGGCGTCTTCTGTTTCATGGGGGAAGGAGACACTGTCAGAGGCTGAGGAGGGTAAAGAGAGCTTTGGCCTGCTGGAACCTGGCCCGCTGAGGGACAAGTCTTCATGTTCCCAGGTGACAGCACACATCCCCCCCTGCTGCGGCCTGACATGATCCCATTACATCCCTGTGCAGCTAGGCCAAGCCTTCAGGTACCTCTTTCTCATGTCCACACCCCCAACTATTTGTGAGCCCCAGCTCACACTGTGTCATCCCTATGCCTGCCCCATCTAATAATGTAGCTTCTAAAACAATATAGAAATCAGTAAACCTCTTTTAAACCTTCTATTCTCTATTTTTGCTGACTTTATGCTTAAATAACTGCTGCCTTGTTTTCTTCAGAGCGTGGCCACTGCAGAGCAGAGACGCAGGCCAGTGGAGAGTGAACACTAAATGGGAGGCCTGTCTTGTGCTGAGTACCATTGCTTTCCCATCACAGACTCAGAGCAGCCCTGGGTGACCTCCAGAGGGCTCAATAAGGTCATATTCATTTGGAACCTCCAGTACTCAGGATTCCCCAGCTTTTAGATCCCTAGTAAATGCTTTTCAGCTGGGGGCATCTGGGGCTGCCAAAATGAGCTTCCCTGCCCAGCCAGCCTCTTCTGGGTCCCTCCTGAGCCCCTCCTGGATCTGTTTATCTATTTATGGTCTTTCCCAGCTCCTGTTCAGTCATAGAGACTTAACATAGAGACTTAAGCCCTTCCCTAAACACCCCCGATTCTCCTTGCCTGATCTCCACACACAGACTTGCACTTTGAGCTCTCCAACTGAGGCTAGACTCTCCTCACTCTTCCCAGCCCATGCACCCTCCCTTCCCAGCAGCGGGAACTCTTCAGGTATGGCCCCAATAGGCTCCACCATGTTAGATTTCACAAACTGTTCATACTTCAAAAAACAAACCTGTGAAACAATAACTTTTCAACTTAACATCAAAATTGTCATTTGTAATCATCACAATTTCATATGAGAAAGAAATTTTACAACAAAACCACCCTTAAGTAATAAGCACACACTGCCAGAATGATGTTTGAAGGCTACTTTCCAAGTTAGCTAAGCTTGAAGGCTACTGCAAGAATAGTTGGTAAATACATAATTTCTTTCCTTGCTCCATTCTCTCTCTTCCTCCTCCTTCCCCTTCCCATTCTTCTTCTTCTACTTTTCCTCCTTCCCTTCCTCTGTCTTCTCTTCCTCCTACTCTTTCTCCTCCTCTTCTGTCTCCTTCTCTTTTTCCTCCTTCTCTTCTTCCTCCTCTTCCTTCACTTCCTCTTCCTTCTCCTCCTTCTTCAATTTCACTGCAATGCCACAAACTGGTAAAAATTTTGCCAAAGATCAATGCTAGAGCCATTGGTCCATGTGACTAAGAGTAAAAATCAGAGGCCAGAAGTCAGAGTTGGAATGTGTCAGAGTCTCCCTAGCCCACAGGCAGATGTGGGCCACACAATCTGTGCATGGGCAGGACTCACCCCAGTTAGCAGTATCTGTGGCAGAAGTACAGTACTCTTTTTTGCCTTTCCTGACTCCCACCTGTTCCCAGCTCATCTCTGACCCTATGCCTCCCAATCTAATTTGTCTTCACTTCTGTTAGATAACTTCTAATTTCTTACAGCATTTTATAATCATGCTGTCATTCCAGGGGAATCAATCTTCAGATTCTCTGACAATATTTAAAAACTCTTTTACTTGGATAAAAAAATCAAATTAGTTGCTGGGGTAACATGTTCCTGCAATCTTCTGGTTCTTGGCTCTCCATATTTGCAGCTAAGTATTTGAAATCTTCCAGAAAAATATGGCCAGGCAAGGAGTAGTAAACAAACTGGTCCCCAGATTGTGTTCTCCAATGTAATTTCTTCCTAAGAGGAATTATTACTCCCTAGAGAAGTGTTTGATCCTGGGCTTATGAAAAATGAGCTAGACTATTTTTTTTTACCAGAAAACAATAAATACATCAAAGACAACCAAGATCATATCAGTGAGCACAAAAGTCAACTTGAAAGGGGACCTCCTGTCCCCCAGTGGAAGTCTCACCATGAAAACAAACAACGAGTGCCACATATCACAATACATTAAATATAATACCTAAGTGCATAAGGAAGTAACTGATAATTTTACAGGGTCCTTGGGAGAAAGTGATTAGCCTAAAAATTGGCAAATAAAAAGAATCAAATATTTATTTTACCTTTTTACTAATAATACTTCAAGGTAACCAAATAGTTGTTGGTAATGTTTTCCACAGGAGAATTGTAGTTAACAAATACAGAATTTGTAGTATCACTTTGCAATCTCTCTCTCTCTCTCTCTCTCTCTCTCTCTCTCTCTCTCTCTCTCTCTCTCTCTCTCTTCAGGGGCTGCAGGGTCTCATTACATAGGCTGGACTTGTAGTGATCCTCCTGTGTTCAGCTTCCCAAAGACCTGGGATTACAGGCATGCACCACCATGCCCAGTCTCAATCACTGCCTCAGCACACCCTGGGGTGGGGCTGGCACCTCAAACCAAGGATTGAACCCCAGCCTCTGTGTCTGCCTAAACTGGTGCTTTAATTGGCTGAGCTATTTGGCTGGCCCTGTAATCTCTTAATGAAATATTGGATCTCCCCAGTTCTTTTTTTTTTTTTTTTTTAATGTATTTTGTTGTTACAGGGTCTCACTACATAGCTCAGGCTCATAGTAATTCTCCTGTTTTCAACCTCCCCAGAACTGGGATTATATGCTTGTGCCACCATGCCAGGACTCTGTGGCCAGCTCAACCTGCCCTGGGGGCAGGACTAGCACAGCATGTGATGCTGGGGATGAAACTGAGGTCTCTACACTTGCCTAAGTTTGCCTAAGCAGGCACTTTAGTTCCCTGAGCTGTCTTGCCAGCCCTCCCCAGATCTTTGGAGCCATCTTTAGATTCAGCTAGCAGCTAAAACTATTGGGTGGAAGCCCAGTAGAAAAACTCTATGTGCTGGATCAGGTCAGCAACACTGGAACCTATGGATCAACTGTAGAAAAAAAGCAACCAGAGCCATGTATGTCCTGGTACAACATGAGGTACACACATCACAATTAAGGCTTAGAGGCTACTTCAGGCATATGGGAAGTAGAACAATGCTTAAACTCTTGGAGTACATTCAGCATATCCACAGTATTCCATGAGGAGTTCTACAAGCAAAATTATCCACTTTCTTTTATGAATAAGTAGCAAGAAGGTAAAACGGAAGAGGATCTAGAGATTTAAAAATGCTTTAGAAACATCAACAAGATGCAAAGCATGTACCTTGCTTGGATTCTGAATAAAACAAATCAATGGTTAAAAGAAGAAGTTAGGCCACAATTAGAAAAATCTGCACACTGATTGGATTATCTGATAATACAGAAGAATTATTATTGACTTTGTAGGTATGATGATAATATTGTGATTAGCTTGAAAAGGAAAGTATCTCTTAGTGATACATACTGAAGTACTGACAAAATTATCTGTGAGCCAGGCATGGTGGTGCATGCCTGTAATCCCAGCGCTTGGGAGGCTGAGGCAGGAAGACTGTTGTGAGTTCGAGACCAGCCTGAGTTACAAAGTGAGTTTGTGGCCAGCCTGAACTGCACAGTGAGGACCTGTCTCAAAAAAAAAAAAAAAAAAAAAAAAAAAAAAAAAAAAAAAAAAAAAAAAAAAAAAAAAAAAAAAAAAAAAAAAAAAAAAAAAAAAAAAAAAAAAAAAAAAAAAAAAAAAAAAAAAAAAAAAAAAAAA
>PVKA01026511.1:0-31572 GCA_004027165.1 Ctenomys sociabilis | reverse complement strand
ATATATATATAAAATTATTGGGAAGCCAAGGGGCTCAGTATCCAGTCACAATGAAGGCTTTCCAGAACAAAGAGAATAAGGATTTTATGCATTCAAGAAGTGGCTTGAGGAAGAGAATTGTGGAAGTAAGTGATTACTGTGAGCTGGGCTAGGTAGGTGGTCTGCATTTACCTCTGTCATATGCAGGGAGAATAATTTGCATTATGCTATTGAGATAGTATCTAATGCTTCAAGGGTCTGTTGCTTTAGTTCTAATGTGTAAGCTTTCAAGTCCCAGAAAATCATAGGTCTGGCTTAAATCTTTTGATTACTATTGAAATTTTTCCTTGAGCAGGCAGCTGTTTTGACAATTTTAAGACCAGGCTGAAGGTTTTCATATCAATTCAGTTTCAAACCTTTCAAATTCTTTCCACGGTTATTTGAATATATCCCATCTGTACCACCCAGAGGTTTAGCCTCAGTTCTAAAAAGTAGTCTATCTTGTATTTCAGTTTTCAGGGTCTTGGGTATCCTTGTTAGAATTAGACACGAGCTTAGGTGACTCCGGAGAGGCACACAGTTTCATAAACAATAACATAGAATCACTTCCCAATATCCATTATTCACCATGGTTCTCTCAATACTTTCAGTTTACCTGGGAAACTCTGCTCTGTTGTTCCACTAAACTTTAGTTGCCCTGCTTTGTCATGGTGGATAAACAGGAGACCTGAAGAAAAACAATGCTAAACAAGCCTTCAGTGAGGTGGTACTTTACATACCCTTCATCAATCCATCTGCTGAGATGTACTCCTCAGAATCATCATCTGTTTGCATTGGTAGAGCCAGAGTTGATTGTGATTACCCTCTATCCTTGGAGCCACTTAAACTCCATATTTAAATACAGTAAATGTATAACATCAGACATAACATTTATATATAATAGGTGTGCAATAGAAACTACATCATAAATTACACTGAGCATACCTGGAAGGATTTTAGGTGAAGAACATGTATTTTACTGTGCTCCCTCTGAATTCTTTCTCATTGTAATTGTGCCTACCAGGTGTGATTACTCTGAGAGAGGGATTTACTCCTTATAATTTGCATTATAACAGCAAGAGCTTTCTCTTCCATTATGCTGCAATATTGAGTATTCTATTTCAAGCAACACATATGCTTTCTTATATTTCCACTGATTTGCTTTTCCTTTCAGACTTTACCCCCCTTCACTCAGAATTGCTCTCCTACTATATACATTGTACGGGCTACAAACATGCCAGATGCATTGGGAATCAGATAATGGACAGGGGAAGCCAATCTAAAAGAGAAGCCAAACAGAAAATTGAAGGGCCGGCGGTATAGCTCAGCGGACTAAGCGCTTGCTTAGTTAAGCGCAGGGACCAGTGTTCGATCCTTGGTTCCCCCAGCCGCGCCGGCCCCGCCTTCGGGTGCGCTCGGCGATGCAGTCCGGTCCGGGCGCGGTGGCGCGCGCCTTATAATCCCAGAACATGGGAGCCAAAAAGCAGGAAGATCGCTATGAATGTGGGCTGCATGCATAGTGAGACCCTGCACCAAAAAAATAGAAAAAAAAAAAAAGCAGAAAATTTGTCCAAGAAAACTGAGATTTTTTCGGGCTGGCAAGATAGCTCAGCGGTCTAGAGCGCCTCCCCAGCACCACATGCCATGCCAGTCCCTCCCCGCAGGGCCGGCTGAGCTCACACCCCACCCCCCCGAAAAAAGAATCCGTGATGTGTAGCGAGACACTGTAATAAATAAAGGAATTAAAAAAAAAAAAAAAAGAAAACTGAGATTTTTCTATGAATGGAAATTTAATACACATTGAAAACCTTTGGGATATAAAGTTTATGTGATAAAAAATTTCCCTAAAGAATTACACTTTTTGAAGACAACATGCAGACATGCTACCTTGTCTAAACAATATTAGTACAAACCTTTCTCCACATTGAACTAATAGAAGGTAACTGTATATCTATCCTATTTTGTACATGCATATATATGTTTTTACTACAAAATGGTCCTTTATTTATGATCCTCTTTTTGGTTTTGTTTTGTCAGAGATGAGTGTTCTACTGTTGTTAGAGAAGCTGTATTTGGAGAAGTCTTTTAAGGACCTTTTCATACTTGATGTTAGTTCAAATATTGTAAGTACTTAAATTCAGCAAAATAAACCAATGTAGTCCAATAGTCCATAATAGTAAGTGGGTTATCAGCACAACTGGAAATTTTCTGAAATTACTGACTTGACCCTTTTACAGCTCAGCATGTTAGTATGGCATTGCTTTTTATACCACGTGGTTATACTTTTCTGTATCTTGTCCTCTGAATAACTACTACAAAGACATCAATATGCAATGTATTAATTATTGTAACTGTCTTAATAACTTGTTTTGCAACTGTTTCATTGCTATTTTTTCCTCATTAAAATGAATAAAAAATTTTTAAAAGAACTACTCTTTTACATTTTGTACAACACCACATACTAAATTAGCAATAAAGAACAAGTCTATTTTAGAATTTTTATATTTTAAGAATCTATTCCTAATCCTATCTCTACTTGTGAAATGCTTCTCATCCTTTTAATTCAATTTGAAGCCAAGTGTAGCAGCACACACCTGTAATTCCAGCACTCAGAAGCCAGAGGCAGGGGGACTGTTTTGATTTCAAAGCCATCCTGGGCTACAAAGTGAGCGCAAGCCCAGCCTGAACTGCACAGCGAGACCTTTTCTCAAAAACACAAAAACTAAGCAACCAACAACAACAAAAACCCAATAAATTAAATTTGAATATTTCTTTCCTTAAAGTGCTCTTGATACCCTCAGTTGTGCTCATTTTTTTCTTCTGTGTCCATGGCATTGTGCTCATGTTTCTAAGATTGCCTTATAGTTTACCTTGTATTAATTTGCTTCTCAAAGCGAGTCATTAGCTTCCTGAGGGCAGGGACCTAGACCTGCTGTAGATTTTACTCACAATATGTGTCTCAGTGACTTGTGCATCAGGTAGATACCTTTCCAAATAAAAGTGCAAAGATACCTCTTATAAGCAACCATGATGCGGTTAATATGAGATCAAGGTCTTATAAAGGAAAACAAAGATCAACTTGTGACACTGCAAATATTGACTAATAAATCAGATGTAGATTAAGCACACGCTTGACAAGTCATCATTAATTCACATCATTTTTTCACTAAGTTTGGTCATTGCTTACCAAGTATTTTTTTCCACTACGAAGGCCCCCTACTGAGTACTCCTCTCTCCCTCAGCAATCCGGGTGACATAAAAGACCAGGCCAGCCAACCTGAGAAAAACATAAGAAGAAAATGAATTACCTCAGCTATAGCTTTAAAAATCACACTGCTTTAAAAACTTCTGTCACACTGTACAATTTTTTCTGTCCGTCCTCAGACCCACTAACTTCCAATTTTCAAGTGAGGAGATTTTCCAGAGGGAAAGAATGACTATATTGAAAGACCAACAGCCCCAGTACAAATGCTTCTTTTTTTTTTTTTTTTGTCTTTTTGAGACAGGGTCTCACTATGTAGTTCAGGCTGGCCTTGAGCTCACTTTGTAGCTCAGGCTGGTCTCGAACTCACAACAATCCTCCTGCCTCAGCCTCCCGAGTGCTGGGATTACAGGCATGCGCCACCACGCCCGGCCAACAAATGCTTCTTTTCTAGACGCGACCAAGCTTGGAAATTTGGAATGCATTTATTTGATGATTTGCCATGAATGTGTTGACAAATGAGAACTATCAATGACTTCTGAGGAGGAAGGAAATTTATATTTATTTTCTACTAAGTGCCAATCCCCATGCTTTTTGTAACACCCTGGATCAAAAGTATTTAAGCTTGGGTTCCCTCTATGACTTCTGGAATTTCAAACACTTTCCTACAGCCCCTCAATTTTATATTCATCTATTGCTGCAGCTGGCATTACTCCACTGAAAGCCAAGATTTAAATTTAAATCCTCCCACTAGTCAGAGAACAGCTGTCCTTATGTCTGAGTAGGTTCAAGCAGGTCTTGCTTTTTTTAAAGACAGACCAATTATTTTATTTTTAACCCTCTTTATTTTGTATCCTTCTTAAGTTTACCAGTACAATTTATATATATATATATATATATATATATATATATATATATATATATATATAGTGCCCCCACTAATTATTGGGAACTTGTATTTGCACATTATATGTCTTTCTTTATTAATTTTTTTTTGTCTTTTTGAAACAGGGTCTCATTATGCAGTTCAGGCTGGCCTTAAGCTCACTTTGTAGCTCAGGCTGGTCTTGAACTCACAACGATCCTCCTGCCTCAGCCTCCCAAGTGCTGGGATTACAGGCATGTGCCACCACGCCCGGCTTATTAATTTTATTGAGAAACAAACAGCAAGGAGACAGTTTCCAAACCTATTAGTAGGACAGTTTCAATAATTAATACATTGCATATTGTTGTATTCATAGTATAAGATGCAGACATGAAATCCTGTTCAAACACTATTAGTGAAAATCTTTCTTCTCACTAAATTAAGAGAAAGCAGCAATATCTATCCTATTTTGTATATACAGATCCAAAATGGTTCTTCATTTGTTTAGAGTTGTCAGAGATGAGTATTCCACTGCCATTTAAATATTTTAGGTTCATGAATTCAGCAAAATAATCCAATATAGTCCAGTAGTCCATAATAGTAGTGAGTTATCCACAGAACTGACAATGTCAGAATTTGTAGACTTGAGCCTTTTACAGTTCAGCAGCATATTAATATGGATTCACTTTTTGTACCTTGTTATTATACTTTTCTGCTGGATGGTTAAGACCAAGATAAAGCAAGATATATCTATATATCTATATATCTATATATCTATATCTATATCTAGATAGATAGATAGATAGATAGATAGATAGATAGATAGATAGATAGATAGATAGATATAACAAGAAATGTAACTTCTGTATTTGACAAGGTCAGTCAAATGCCCTCGGGATTTACCCTGAAGCCCTGCACTGCAGTCTGTAAATCCTTTGTCAGTGTCAGCCTTGTGGATGAGTCATGGCCATTGCTTGACCAATTTGCTCTCTGTGAAAGCCTGAGAGAATGTTTTATCTCCATGTGACTCTCCTTAGGCACACTCTACATCTTCAATCACTTTCCTCTGTGGCCCCATAATCTCCTTGATCAGAAAATTTGAGGCACCACTGAGTTGGAGGATGTGACAGTACAGGTTCTCTTTCTTGATTCTCTTTTTTACTTTTTCCATCCCTACCCCTCCTTTCAAACCCCCTCCTTCTACTGGTTCACAAAGCTTGATTTCCATTTTATCAGTATTTTCTCTTTTTTTCCTTTTTATTTCCTTTCCCTTTCTTCCTCCCTAGCTCCCCTTTTCCTTTGAACTGATTTTTTTTCCCATTTCACAGAGTGTATTGTACATTTTTGTTCTTATTTACATTTTCAGTTTATCGCACCAAAGAAATAATGTGACATTTACACATGTGTGTCTGATTGATATTATTTATAATGATGATATGAAGGATCATCCATTTAGCTGTAAACATCCTTATATTATCTTTCTTTATGGCTGAGTAATAGTCTATTATATAAGAAAACCACATCTTTATTATTCATTCCTTGCTTGATGGGCATTTAGGTTGCTTCCACGATTTAATTATTAAAGAACACGCTACAATTAACATGGATGTGCATATATTGCTGCACTGTAATGATGTTATTTCTCCTGGAAAGATGCAGAAAAGGGGAATAGCTAGGCCAGTGCCAATACTAATCTTGCTTTAGTTGAGGAATCTCTGCAGTGGGTTCACTAGTCTACACTACTGCCAAAAGTGGAGAAGTGTTCTTTTTGCCCCAGAACTCTGCTTCACTTAATATTGTTTGATTTCTTGATGATAACCATTCTTTCTGGAGCAAGATACAATCTCTGAATTACTTTAAGTTGCATTTATCAAATAGATAGTGATGTTGAACATTTTCTCATGCAATCATTTGTGTTTCTACTTCTAAGAAGTAGCAATTCATTTCAGATGCCCATTTTTCGATTGGATCTTTAAATTTGGAAGGTCTGATATTTTTCACTTCTGTATATATTCCAGATATTAACCTTTTGAAGAATAACTGCCACAAATTTTTTCCTACTCTGTGGGTTGTCTTTTCACTCTATTGATGATTTATTTTGCTGTGCAAAAGCTTTTTAATGAGATGAGATCCCAGTTGATTTCTCTGCAATAGCTCCTGAGCGATCAGAACTTCTCATGCCACTGCCATGAAAAATACCTGGAGTGAGGGGAATTGAAATAAAAATTTCTAATATTTCTAAGATTTCTAATAATATTCAAAATCTTTGAAATTAGGGTTCAGCAATGCAGTTTGATAAGTATTTGGACTTTTTCTATTCTAAAGCAGAGAAACATGACTTGGAGGCTTCTATAAGAACAACTTGGGATTCCCAGCATGCTGTGCTGGGTGCGCTGAGAAGACGATTGAGATTGGGTGTGGTGGTGCAATCCCCGCGCCTGGGAGGCTGAAAGCAAGAGCATCACCACCAGTCCAATCTATGCAGTGAGACCCTGTAGATCCTGTACTAGGTACATAAAAAATAAATGAATAAATAAATAAACAATTTGATAAGAGTGTGATCACTGTGAGACGTGAAGCACTTTCCAGATTAATCGGACACAAAAGTAGGAGCCTCAGACTCATAGGTGGCATTCGTGCCAGCTTTTTTGCTCCTTTGTTTGATTGTTTGTTTCTACCAGGAATCGAATCCAAGGCCTTGTATTTACCAGGTAAGTGCTGTATCACTGAGCTACATTGCCAGCACACCATTTACTATCTTCAGCTTCTGTGTGTAATGGAATAAAACTCTAGTCCAATGAAAATTTACTATTATTTTTGCAAAATCTGGTTTCTTTTTATGTATTTTTTTCTATAGTCCATAAAAAGCTATTCCATTGGGCAGCATATATCCTGTAGTCCATAAACACAACAAAAAAGAAACCTAACCAATCAGGTTTCAGTTTTAATTTCCAACTCCTTTGTATTTTTTAAGAACAATAAAGTTAGATAAAGAGAATATGCATATATATTGTTTCATATATAATTACAGGAACATTATATATATTTTATACAGTAACATATTGTATATTATATTACTATATTATATGTAATGTGTAATGAATAATATATGACATATATTATATACTATATAGCATATAATGCATAATATATATGGAGAGAGAAATGCCTACATATTTGTAAGCTATGATAAGATTTGGATGCCCAAGTCATTAGTTACTTTTCATGCATCTCTGACCTCAGTAGTAAGAATTAAATGTGCAGTCAACATTAACTACTTCTGGGGCCGGGAGATGGCTCAGTGGAATAAATGCTTCTCTGGCAAGTGCAAGGGTCTGAGTTCAATCTCCAGTTCTGCCAAAAAAATATAATAATAATAACTACTTCTGTCCTTCTGTCCCTCTGTCCTTCGTAGGTGAGTGTGATAAAGTAATTGATAAATTAAATTCTAGTACCATGCTCATTTACTTATAAGCAGATTAAAGCATCATAGACATTCCGGTTTATATGTAGATGACCCTTGTGCCCACACCTGGGGCTTTTGGAAGGTGTTTGGCTCATAGGGTGTGATACTCGGGGACTTAGTCCACATCTATTTATGGATAAATCTAGGGTTGGTCAGTGAAGCCTCGATGGAGCAGATGGTCACAGGTTTTGCAGTGTGGAAGAGTCTCACTCTCTTCACCCTCCTTTGATCATTTCGTACTTCTCACTGCCCTGCACTGAGCAATTTCTATGTCTCCCTTCTTTGGAGTTAGGCACCCATGAACTAAAACCTCGCAATCCGTGAGCCACAATAAATCTCTTCTCCTTTAGCTTGTGGGTATCAGGTATTGTGAGTCTGCCAGGAAGAATGTAAGACAATAGGTGATATTTCATAAGCAGAGATTAGCTCACTAGTTATCAGAATAATGCGAGTAAAATATCCTTAAAGAAACATTTTGCCCACAACTGTTTAGAGAAAAACCTGCAAAGTTTGTTAGTTACAAAAAACCTGTTTCTAATGGATGCATCATGGGTACAACATATTATTAATGCCTTAGTTACTCTTCTCTCGTTGCTGGGACAAATACCCAATGCTCAAAATGAGAGAAGGAAAGGTTTATTTAGCTCAGAGTTACTGGAGGTTTCGAGACACTGGAGGAGAGGCTGGAGGGCTGCTGTGTCCAGGATGACCCTCTCCACATCTCCCCAAGAGAGACCACCTGGCTTGGGGCAGGGGTAGGGAGGTGCATACAGTCAGTTTGACAGTTCACGCCTCTCTGGCTCTGCCCCAAGAGCCTCCCACTTCTCCTCGATAGGCTACCACCTCATGATTTGTATGAGGCTTTGGGGGGGGAGACAACTAGATACAGACCATAATAATTAATAATAACCCACTGCTAGGTTCTATCTTATGAACTGCAAAGCTTCTAGTCCTGTTGGGGATAAAGACAGTGAGGGTTGGGGTAGTAGCTATGTGACAGAGTGTGTGCTTAGCATGTGTGAGGGACCAGCTTCAATCCCAAAGATCACTTCTTTTTTTTTAGCGATACTGAAATTGGAACTCAGGATCTTGCACTTGCCAGGCAAGTGCTTAAGCCACTAGCTCTATCCTCAGCCCCTATGCCAAAAATCAATCCAGAGTTTTTTTAAAAAGTGGAACATCTGATGCAAACAAATGTATGTTAGAAACCAGTAAACAACTTGAAATAGAAATTTCTGATTTGGTAAATTAGCTGCTGTAAAAGTGTAGCCTGAAATAACATATATCTAAAATTAATTTCTCAGTGACCTTGACATATGGATCATTCTGCTTCTAAATACAATGACTATATTAAGGAAAAACTCTGCACAGCGAAGAAAACAGCAGAGTGAAAAGACAATCTATGAAATAGGAGAAAATAATTCCAAGCCTTATATCTTATAAGCAGTTAATAAGTAAAATATACAAGGTACTCAAATTACTTAATATAAGTAATCAAATAACTCAGTTTTTATTTTTTATCTTTTCTTTCTTTCTTTCTTTCTTTCTTTCTTTCTTTCTTTCTTTCTTTGGTACAGGGCCTCATGACACAGCTTGAACATGTAGTGATCCTCTTGTTTGAGCCTTGTAAGCGCTGGAATTATAGATGTGTGTCACCACTCCCAGTTTTGGCTGCCATCTCAGCATGGGGCTGTCATGGTATTCAGTACCAGGGATCAAATCAGGGTCCTTGTTCTTGCCAGGCAGGCGTTTAGACCTCTGAGCCATCTCCCCAGCCCCTAAACCAGTATTTTTTTAAAGACAAAAAAAAATCTAAGTACACTTTTCCCAAAAGACATGCATACTGGGCTGGGGAGACAGCTCAGTGGCATAAGCACCTGCCTGGCACTCAGAAGGACCCAAGTTTGATCCCTGGTACCTCAAAAAAAAAAAAAAAAGACATATACATGGCCAATCGATATATGGAAAAAATACTTAATATCACTAACTACAAGATAACTGTAAATTAAGACCATAATACAATGCATATTATCAAAAAGTTAATATGAACCTGAACGAGGTGGCCCACATTTCTAATCTTAAACGCTCAGGAGTCTGAAGAAGGAAGATTATGAGTTTGAACCCAACTGAGGAATTTAAGGAATCCTTTCTCTCCAGAAACACACATACACACACACACACACACACACACACATACACACACACAAAATAGAAAAGGAACTCTGAACTCTAATAAGGCATTAGTAGGAATATGATTTAATTATTATAATTATTATAATGAAAAATTGGCCAATTAGCCATTCATATATTTTAAGATCACCAGTGTGTAAGGGGTTTTCTCTGTTGCTGATTTCAGGATTCTTTCCACGTGGCTTATGTTGATTTCATCATAAAATATAGCTTTCTTTAGGTATAAATCTTGCTTCAAGTTTGCTGACAAAATCCAGCAACCAGAATTTTGTTTTCCAGAATCGAGTCCAAGCAACCCGCATTCGGTCCCAGTGCCCTGCCTCCACGGCCTCTCGGTCGTCCGGATGCTGATTCACTTCCTGATGGCAGAATGGGGCTGTCAGGCATCAATCTTAGCTTTTTCCCAGCAGAAGCTCCTTTGCATGGGAGGCACTTCCAGAAGCGTCGGCTTCAGGACTGTGCTGAGGTGGGCTGATTTGTACTGCTTGTCTCATCAGGTCTGGTTCCACCAGTGACTACAGGACAATGTCCTGCACACTTGCGCAGCCTGCAGGCACCTCATGGGCCTGCGCGCAAGAGGGCCAGAGTTACGAAAGGGTTGATTCTGACAGCTCTTATGGGTTCACTAAGGCATTTCAGTGGACAGACCCAGCCCTGGCTTTCGTCCTCCATCACCTTCAATTACTTGGCAAGTACAGAATCATGGAAAATTCCACGGGGCTGAGAACCTGAGCTGAGCACAAAGGTGTTGGCTTGGGTTCTTGGTTTACATTGTTGCAGTTTCTGCCATGTGGACATTATATCTACTGCATTAGTGCAATGAGGAAACAGGCCGTGTGACAGCTGGTACAGCTGCATTCTTCCAATCTGATTATTACCTTGCGTTTTTATGAAATTATGTAGCTCTCCCAATTTGAATTGGTGACCCTGATTACATCAGTTTTCTATCAGTATCATTATGTATTCTGGTCTTGCTTTACTCGCAGTTTTCTTTGGCTGTGTTACTCTTTGGCCCTAACTGGTCAAACCAAGCTATGTGGGGTGGATTGGGGAAGTGAACGGCACCTTCTCATCTCTGCCCTCTATAGTCAATTTTGTAATGCCCAAAGTAAAATATCCAACTCCCCAAGAACTAAACAATTCATACAGAGATCTAATTACTTGATATCTTAAAATATATACACTGTGTTTGGAGGACAAAAGGGAAAAAAATTCTTCCAAAACAGTTCAAAGGAAAACAAATCCAAATTGCATTTGTTAAGCATTCCGCTAAATCCCAGCAGGAGTTTCTCTCCCACAGAGTTGCAGAAGCATTTGAGAGATGTGGTTAAACAGGCCCCGCAGAATGCACAGGTCATCAATGGAAAAAATAAAAAGACACTCTGACCTACTTTGTTTCTGCCAGGTCCTATCACTGCTCCCTGCTGCTGTGGCCCTCTGAGTCAGGGAACCAGTTTTTGCTGCATTTTCGTTGGTCATATTACACAACAGAAACTTCAGATCCCTTTGCAACAGTTAGGATTATCATTAACAACACTTCACAGGGAATCGGAGGAACATTTTGTTTTCATTATGTCAGCCTTGGCCTCCACCGAACGACTTTAAGTGTGGGGACGAGAGTAACATTTCAAAATATCTAACAGAGACATCATCTTCAGCAATAGATGGTGTTTTCTAATATTTGCAGGGATACTGCAGAAGAGGCCAGTTATTAATAAAAACCTTACAGAACATTTGCTGCCTTAGACTACTGAGAAGTCTCTTATGCCTAAGAAGGATATTTTCAAAACAGGACTCGTATCAATGTAAATGTACTGTCTCCGTTATAACTTAAATCCATAGTGCCGGGGAGATAGCTCAGTAGCATAAGCACCTGCCTGGCAAGTGCAAGGTCCTGAGTTCAATCCCTGGTACCACATGCTGTGCCAGCCCTAGAACCAGGTGAAGTGGCACATACCTATAATCCCAGTGCTGGGGAGGCTGAGACAGGAAGATCACTATGAGTCTCAAATGTGTAGTGAAACCCTGTGTCAGATAAATATTTTTAATTATGATTTAAATAAATACATAAATTCATATATGGGCTTCAGTGCCAATAGATTAATAAGCTACAGGTAGAGAAGAAAGGTCTAATTCTTAACTATATGGGAGAACAAATTGATCTACACAATCCTTTCCATTTTGTAGTGCTAGGAGTTAAACTCAGTGCATGCCATAGATAGACAAGTGTTCTACCACTGAGCTGTATGATCAGCCCCCAAGAAGAACAAATTGAGAAGAAGATATGAGACTACAGAAAGGCTGTACATGCATTCAAAAAGAAATTTCAAAAGGAAAGATAAAGTGATTTTGAGGAATAGAAAAAAGAAAGAAGAGAAAAGCAAAAGAAAAAATATATATATATAAGATAGTAAAGATAGTTATATTACTAATTTCTCCTCTTTCATTGCAAAGGTAAATTTGTGCTAATATTGTCTGAGCAATTAAATACCGATATCTTATACACTGAGCAACTAACTTCAAGGTAATAATATGCAATGTGTTAACCATTGTTACCCTACTATCATATTGTTTTGGAATTTTGTTTTCCTCTTTAAAATAAAAAAAAAGAGTTTTAAGCATATTCTTTCCTCTGTACCCTAGACCTCAAACTTTCTGGATTCTGTGATTTAATGAGAATATTTGTTTTCACTCATTTAATCTGTTTATGCTTGGAGTTGTCTTCTGAACCCATCATACAACTTTCCAGGAAATTTGTAGCTCCTCCAATCTTTTGCTTGGATTTCCATCCATCATCAATACTTATCAGTTAAGATTAAAACTCCAATATTGTTTAGTACTTTCTTTTCCAGCACCAGGGATTTCCAATATTGTTTAGAACATAATCTGAACTGACTATTTTAAAAGATCTTTTAGGCATCATTCAAGTTCTTTGAATGACAATTCTCAATTTACTAAGTAAGCTTCTGCTTCTCTTCTGAAAATGATCATCTACTTATGTGTGTGATCGGGTTCTAATTGGCTCTTATCCTTAGCTCTCCAAGGAAGGACTGACTCTCATGGCTGGTATTTGGATATATAATTTGATCCTCTTGAGCTTCATGCACTGTTGCTTCCTTACATCCCTGGTTGCTGCTTGCCCTGTTTCCACTGATTGGCAAAGATTTCATGGGCATTATTCTTGACCTGATCTGCTGCTGCTTCAAGCCATGCTGGCAGTGCTCCCTGTCTGATCTGTTCTGATTCTATGTCTTGCTGGCACAATGGACATAGAGGAAGTTTCACTGTGACTCAATCATTTCTGGTTTTCAAAGGTTCTCTATTCCCAGCACACAAGAGGCTGAGATAGGAGGATGCTTCTGAGTTCAAGGCCAGCCTGGGCTATGAAGTGAGACCCTGTCTCAAGAAGGCAAAAAGAAAAAAATTCTCTGTGCATTGATATATGCTTTGCCTTTACTTCTAATGTCCTCTGGCAAACTCTCATGTAGGCTACAGGATATGGTACAGAAACGTATCTGAAGATTTCTTTCTTCCTGGAAACAATATAGTTCCAAGTTCATTTTGGAGTGACAGCGTTCGTGTCATCCTCCTGAATCTACATGGGGAGAAGACAAGAGATTCTTCTTCTCAATGTCCCCTAAAATCGGATGGGGGCTATTTGAAGAAATTACTTCTGGCTTCCCTTCCCTCTCTCTTCTCCATTTCTTTTCTTTCTCCTGACCACTTAACCAGGAGAACCTGGATTTCTGTATCCTCCTTCCACTTAGACCTAATTGGGGCAGACCTCCAAACTTAATCCTTCATAAAAAAAAAAAAAAAAAAAAAATGAAGCTATTAGTACTCCAAAGAATGCTTTCAAATCAAAAAGCTTTATTCACTAGGTCTGTAGGAAATTTTGTTAAATGTCTTTGAGTACGAGGTTTATTTCTAATTATGTTAAAGTACCTTCTAGCAGGCTAAATCATATTCCACAAAGAAGAAGTAGACAATCTAGATTACATGAAAACAAACAAAGAAGGTAATTTTTGGACAGTTTGAAGAGCTACCATAATAGCCAGGACTTTTGGAGCCTACTCATGGACAGATGGGAGTCTTGAAATAACCTAACATGCTGTAACTTTTCCCCTGAAATATTCACAATATTGGGCCAGTGGGATAGCTCAGTGGTTTAACGCACCTACTTAGGCAAGCTTAAGCAAAGCACAGTGACCACAGTTTGATTCCAGGCACCACAGGCCAAGCCAGTCCCACCCCACTGAGCTGGCCACCAAAAAATTACAATTCCTGAATGATGCACACAAGAAAGGCTGTACAGCTAAACAGAACATAATTTAATTGAAGCAGAGAATATGAGCAGTAAAAATGAAGATAATCTTGTATTACAGCATTAGGAACACCTTGAGACTTAAGAAGCCAACATGTCATGAAAAATAAATGTGTAGAGCACCCATTCATGGTGGTGCATGCCTGTATTTCTAGCACTGGGAGGCTGAGGCAGGAGGATTGCTGCAAGTTCAAGGCCAGCCTGCACTACATAGTGAATTCAGGAGCAGCCCTAACTGTGCAGCAAGACCCTGTCTCAAAAGTATATAGGAATGAGCTTATCATCCAAGTTACTTTCATTTTCAAGGTATTCATGATTTACATGAATAGGACTGAGGTGAACAATGAAGAAAATGGAAACCTAATTGAGCTTTGGGTAGTTTTGTTGCATTTGAGAAATGAATCTGGAACTTATAGGTTGCCAAAGTGGAGAGATCGTGGTAAAACCCCTAGGATTTGGGTTTGGAAATCTTGAAGAACTATACTCCAAGAGAAAGGAGCAGTGGTAAACAAAGACCGAAATAGATCTAAAAAGACTAAAAACCCACCTGAAAACATTCTAACTCCTACATGCACAAAGATTCATTCCTTTTAACATGCTCACAGAATTGACTAATACAGAGTTGTGAAGATTTTGTGCATGCAAAGCACCCGCTTAATCAAACAATTTTAAGCATCTTCTGAGAAGAGATCACAAAACAAAACAATGGGAAACAATTTGCAGGAGATGCAAGAATTAAGCACGTTACAATGCAGACTTAAAAATAATTGCCATCTGTTGTTCAGAAGCAAAAATGACGAGGAAAACTTCATTAGAGAACTAGGATCTATAAAAAATAGTGAAGTAAATACTCCAGAAGTAAAAAAAGAAAATGTGTAAGTCACCAAGAGGTTGTCATGATCTTCTCTGTTTCCTTGGAATTCCTTCTGATACATCTTAATCTCTTTATGAAGCTGCAGCTAAGAGAAATCTAAGAAATTCCATAATCAATTGATCACTTAAACTGTTGAACTCCTTTGACTGCTTCTCATTGCCTGTCTGTTTTCTTGATGTCCAGACTTAAAGAATAATCTGGACCTCAAGGGTCTCTCCTTCTCTCTGAGTCCAAATTCAAGCTAAGTTTTTTTTTATTAGAGCACATTAGTAATACAGTATGCTGAGGTTCATTGTGAGGGACTGATAAATGGCTTTAAGATACTTTTATGATTTTCAACCCCATTTTCTATTTACTGCTCCCCTTGTTTTCTTTCTCCACCCCCATAGCTGACCTTCCATGGTTCCAGAGATGAAATAAATCAACTGAACAATAGTCCAAAGTCTGAGTTTATTAGGAAGGAGAATTGCACTTCTTAAAATGAAAAATTCATTAGGCATTTGGACAAAAATTAAGTTTTATGCTGCAACAGTACTATTAGACTATTGGTCTATTCATTATTAGTTGACTTTTAAAATCCTAGAGCAAGGCAGATTTTCTAAGAATGAAAGCAAAGTCAGGCAAAAAGCAAACTCTTTAAAGTGTTTCTCTTAGAGAAGAAAAGGAAGAGAGGTGCAAAAAATAAAACAAACTAGGCAAATGTCACAATTTCAGCAGCATATTATATCAATAGCTTTCCATTTTATTATATAAAGAATTGTTATAGAATAAGGTTATATAAATAGATTAAAACATAAAGCAAAATATATCCACAAAAGAGAGACCATAAATTGGATGCTACTCTTTTCACGTGAAATTTTGAAAATGGAAATTAAGTGGTACATAATTTCAACTTTATCTCTCCATCCTAATATTGATTTCAGTGTTTAGTAATAGTTATTATCAGAGTTGCAGTGGAGAATAAGACAATTTCAGGAAATTAAAGTGAGGTCATAATTTGGAATGTCTAAAGGAATTTTAAACCTGAATCAAATCCTATAATAAGAAACAGAATAATACAAGGGTTTAAAGAATGAGTTGTGGAATAGATGCCTAGATTTGAACCATGTGGGCATGTCTTAAATTTAAGCAAGTGACTTAAAATTACCTTTCCTGCACAGCTGCCAAAGTTCCAAAAGGGTCCTGAAGTTTATCTCTAAAGTCAAACAGTGACTTCTCTTGAATTCTCCATCTCCACACATTTTCTTTTCTGTCAGATGACACAGATCAATGGAAAGACATGATAAGTTCATAAATGAAAGGATTAATACTATTAAAATGTCCACAGTACCTGAAAAGATATGCATATGTACTGTAATCCATATCAACATACCAGGTTGTATTTCATTGAAGTAGAAGAAACCAAACAGAATGAAAAAACCTACTATTCCTGTGTAACCCCCAAGGTACAACAAATAAGTAAAAGATCTTGAGCAAAAATAACAAAACTGCAAGAATCACATTACCTAACATCAAAATAAACTGCAAAGTTATAGTAAACAAAACAGCATGTACAACATAAAAACAGATACATGGACAAATGGAATGGAATAAAGAATCCAAAAATAAACCCACACACAGCCAAATGATTTTCAACAGAAGATGCTGGGAGATGCTAATTTTAGTAAATAGTGCTGGGAAAATTGGATGTTCATACATAGAAGATTGAGACTAGATGCCTATTTTTCATTATTCCCAAAACCAACTTAAAATAGAGGAAGCATAAAACCTAAAACTATAAAACTACTATAAGAAAACACAAGAGAAATGTTCGCTGATACTGGCCTAGACAATATATTTTTGAACTAAGATATAGATGTAATACAAGGAGCACATCTGGGGCTCGGGGGACACTTCCCCTCCATTCATCTGAATGTGGACAACACCCCGGGGCCAATTCTGTTTCTATCGTCTCATGAGAGCAGAAATAAAAATAGGAATGACCCAGAAAAATCTCAAGCTCCACACCAGTGCACCTGTGCTACCTCCCATGGCCCATCCCTCAGTTGAACTTTTTAACATTTCATACTTAGGAATACGGTCCACACAGCATGCATGTGGATTCATCGACACTAGATGTTTCTGAGATGACAGAGTACTCTGTCCTTCCCTTCTGTTAATCATATCCAGAGAGATACAAAGAAAGCCATCCAGGACTGATACACATCTTTTAAATCCCAAAGCCTGGATGTATTCCATCTAGGACAAGGCTAGAGCCCAGTGAGATAGAGGAAATCAGGAGCCACCCACTGACACTTTCTTTTTCTTCCCCATAATTTTATTGAGAAATAAATAGCAATGAGACAGTTTTAAATCAATTAGTAGGACAGTGTTAATAGTTCATACACTGCATATTATTTTCTTAGTGGTTATTCATTGTACAAGATGCAGACATGATATCCTGTTTACGAACACTATTAGAACAAATCCCTGTATTCATTGAATTAAGAGAATGTAGCTGTATTAACTATTTTTAATATACATATACAAAATGGTCATTCATTTGTATTCCCTTTTTTGTCTAGTTCTGTCATTTAAATATTATAGGTGTGTGAATTCAGCAAAATATTCCAAAATAGTCCAGTAGTCCATAATAGTATTAGGTTTTCTGTATGACTGGCCATGTCAGAAGTTATTGACTTGAGTCTTTTATAGCAGGGCATAATAATATGGCTTTATTTCTTATACTACATTTTTATACTTTTCTGCTGGATGGTTAAGACTAAGATAAAGCAAGACCTATATAACAAGAATTGTGGCTTTTGTATCTGATAAGGTCAATCAAATCCCCTGAGGATTTATCTTGAAACCCTGTACCACAGTTTGTAGATTCTTTGGCTCCACTTTCTGAAATGGTATCACTTCTAGGCCTCTTGGCTAAGATCGAGTGTAGCATTTGAAATGATAGCAGAAGAACAGGAAAGAGAAATGGATAAGGCTATAAAAAAATAATTTCTCATCTTAACAGAAAAAATGAAATGATGATCAAAATGAAAGAGCAGACACAGATTTAAGAAGAAAGAGAAGAGCTTAGGGAAATGATGGTAGCCATGAACTCTGAGAAGCAATGATTATGAATAGGACCATTTAGTGAGGGAGAGACAGAGCCTGAGAGACACGGGAGGGGAGCCAGAAAGTTGGTTGCCAAGGAGCCCACTTCTTCAATGAAGTCACTAGGTGGATGCCAAATCATGAGGTGAGTACAATATGGGACAAAGTGATGATAAACTAATAAGGGACAAATATAACTGGTAAGATCATACTGATCCAGTGGGGAGGTAAGTCAAGTAGCAGGTGCACATAGAATGAACAAGAATCTTTTTTGGAAGAGATGGGCCAGGAGGTCCTCATACACCAGGGTAACTGATACATATTTAGAATACAAATCATTATTGTTTGTCCCTCAGCAAGCTGTGCAGGTGTAGTCATTTCCTCTTCCCTCAGCAAGCTGTGCAGGTGTAGTCATTTCCTCTTATCTTGGTGGTTGTCCTTAATGAATATGCCTCTAGCCCAAGTTGTAATGTGTTTATCTTCTTGACTGACTCCTTTAAGGGCCTTTCCCTGTCTAGCTACCTATAATATTTCTACTGACCTTAACTGTCTATAATAATCTGACTTGTTTTTTCCAGTGGCACTGGAGATTGAACTCAGGACCTTGTGCTAGCCAGGCAAGAGCTTTTTCTACAAAGCTATCTCCCCACCACCCCTAATCTGACTTTCAAAATAGGCAAATAATGTGAACAAACATTCATAAAAATAAAATTACAAATCCTTCAACATTATATGAAACAATATTCAGCATCACAAATCAGGGAAATGCAAACAAAGCCAAAATGAGATATTGCTAGTTCTTTTCAAAATTTTTTAAACGCAATAAAAAATAATTTAAAAAACCATTAGAAATGATACAGAATTTCACTAAACAAGATAGGAGGAAGTGAACCGTGGTTGTGATACAGCATATTGTTGTGTTAAAATGAGTTGCTCGTATTACCACATATAAGTATGCAAAGTTGGTAAAAAAAATTAAAAAGAAAAAAAAAATGAAGCAAGAAAATGCTCCAAGAGAAGGAAAAACTGGGATGAAGAAAAGGAGAAAAATGAGAAAGAAGGAAAGGAGGGAAAAATATATGTATATTCATGGGATAACTGGGATGATTTTACTGCTGATTTCTATTGGTTTATTACAATAAGATTATAATCAAAGAGATTAAAACTGACAAATGCTGAAGGAAAAAGAAAACTATTGCACATTGCCGGTGGCAATGTAAGTTACCACGGTTACTACCTAAGTCCTATGGATGCTTCTCAAGAGCATTAAGAAATGCTGGAGTCTCCATCTAGAGATGGTTTTTAGTTTTTCTGTCCCAAACAAAGAATTGGTCAAGACAAGCACAAAGGGTAGCAAGATTTTACATTTATTGAAAGTAGGAAAATAAATATGCTATGTAGCATGATTGTGGACCCTCCAAAAAAATCAAAAGAAATGCACACTACAGAGTGAAAATTAACCACCATGAAAGAAAGGGCATGCTGGCGTCCAAACTCAGTGGTAGCCGTCTCTGTGCATCTCCCCGCCTCAGGCTGAGATCAGGTCTACTAAGTTCTTCTCAAGGACTCCAGCAGGTATTTTTGGCCGCAAGGTCAGCCAACATTTTGGCCCTAGCCTTTCAAGGTCAATGAAGACTCAGGACATAGGAGAACCTGCACTGTAACATCATGAAGCCCAGTTGTGCCCCAAATTTTCTGATCAAGGAGATTATAGAGCCACAGAGGAAAGAGATTGATGATCTATGGTGTGCCTGGGGAGAGTCACATGGAGAGACAACTTTCAAGCTCTCACAGAGAGCAAACTGGTCAAACATTGGCTATGACTCATCCACATGGCTGACACAGACAAAGGATCTACAGAGTAAGGTACAGGATTATAAGATAAACCCTGAGGGGACTTCACTGACCTTATCAGAACAAAAGCTGCATTTTTTGGTATATAAATCTTGCTCTGTTTCTGTCTTAACCATCCAGCAGAAGAGTATAAAAATGAGGTACATAATATGGGGCCATAATAATAAATTGAGGTGTAAAGGGCTATAGTCAACAACTTCTTAAAATAAGTCACTACTATTGTGGAATTCTGGACTGTGATGGATTGTGTTGCTGAGTTCAGACATCTATAGTGGTTTGATGACAACAGAGTGCCCACCTTTGATAGATCTAGATGAAAACGGGGGACATAAAGGAAGAACCAAGATGTGTTTATACAGACAGTACAGTTAGGATAAGTTTGTAGAGTTTCTGCATAATTCTATAGGAAGCAAGATTTGTACTAATAGTGGCTGGACAAATTATTATGTCAGTTTCTAGTACTATGTATGGACAACCACTAGGAAGATAACAAGGTAGATAGTATTAATTATTGAATCTGGGATATAATTCAGCTACAATAGAATAAGTATACAGCTGCACTCTCTTCATTCACTGATTAGAGACATCTGCTATAATAATGTCCATAAGTACAATATCATGTATGCACCTTGTACAATACCAAAACATTATGAAAGCAGTCTACATATATTAATTATCAAATCTGTCCTGTTAATTTGTCTTGAGACTGTCTCATTGCCATTTGTTCTTCAATAATAAATGAATAAATAACAAAATAATGGAATGGGATTAAGTAAAAAAAAAAAAAAAGAGAAGAACTGAAGATACTGTAGGGACAGGAGGCACTGTAGGTAGAGAAAACACAGGATAAAGGCCTCCTGTGCTTTTTATTTTATTTATTTTCTTTTGGGGTTGGGTCTTCCTATGTAGTTCAGGTTAGCCTCAAAGGATTATGGTGACCCTTCTACCTTAGCCTCCCAAATGCTGGGATTACAGGCGTGCACCACCACCCTCTAGCTCACTAAGCTTTATTTAGTGTATTTAGTTTTGCAGCTAGACCGCAACAATTAGAAAGGCAAAAGAAGCTAAACTCAAGCAATTAGGAAGACAAAGAACCCAGGACTAGGAAGCACTAAGATATTGCAATTAACATAAGAATCTCAAACTTCTTTTCTACTTAATCATATAGTTTAAACTACTTGTCTGTAAGACCCCTACGGCATGAAAGACAAGCAAGAATCCAATTAGATTCCAAGAGTCTACATGAGATAAAGATCTCAATAAAAGGTACTGCAGACAAAAGATCCAGGAGCAATTCACTTTCAAATTCTCCCTACTTGACAAGAGTAGCTGCCTGTCATCTCTCTTCCCTATCTTATCTTCAAATAAATTGTCTAATTTTAAACTGCTTCTTTAGTTTTTTACCAAGGCAAGGTTCAGGATCTCTGGGACTTTCCTGTTCTAGCAGAGCAGTAGCTTGCTGGCCATCCCTGGACATTACAGAGGGGCATAGCTGGCGTGCTATACAACCCTCCCCAGACCTTACAGGAACACTCTCTGATCACACATACAGGGCTTTGGGGCCTGCTCTGAGCATGTGGCCTGGAACGTTGTAATTAAAAGGTTACAGCCATTTGATCACACTGTAGCCTCAGAGCTATCTGATAGCTTTTAGAGGCAGCAGGGATGGTGGCAGTGGTAGCCGCAAGGCAGAGAAGAACAAATAAGGGGAGGAAAAGCCTTTATTAACTCTAAACACATAGAGAAGATCAAGGACAGTAAGATGGGCCAATCATCTGACTTGAGACAGGAAACCTGAGACTTTACGGACTTTTGTTAGGGGAGGGGCAGGTTTAGTGACATACAAGGAGCTCATTAGAGGCTCCCTTGTGTTGGCAGGAAAGGTAAAAGGAAGTCTATCCAGGTCTGCAGTTGGGAAGGAGGAGAAAGTGGTCACTGGGAAAATAAGCTGCTGTTTTAAGGGCTTCCGCCATATTACCACAATAATAATTCTGCAGTTCATACTAGAGCCATAACCTATCACTGTCATGTGACCCAGCAACACCACTCTTTTTTAGTGACTAGGGTTCATGTGCTCAGGTTCATTTTCTTTCACTGGCCAAATCAAAGGAGTACAAGACGGGCGTGGTGGCGCATGCCTGTAATCCCAGCACTCGGGAGGCTGAGGCAGGAGGATTGTTGTGAGTTCGAGCCCAGCCTGAGCTACAAAGTGAGTTTAAGGCCAGCCTGAACTGCATGGTGAGACCCTGTCTCAAAAAGAAAAAAAAAAAAAAAAAGGAGTACATTTATTTTGGTAAAAAAGGAAAAAGAAATTTCTCAAATCCTTCCTGCTTAATCTACTTGTAGGTTTTCCCTATCTACATCTCCAAGGAGATGGAAAGGACCATTAGCCTCAAAGTAACATCTTTCCAGTATAGGAATATTGGGACCTTTTACATCAAGGAACAGTGTGGTCAAGGAACATATTGAAATGATAGACACATCCAGTCCTGGACCCCGAACTCCTCCCTTGCTGTTATGGCTCATGTCAAGCCTCACACAGTGAAGGGGCAGGCTTGTGTAGCTTGTGATTACTTCATGATACAGTTCTGGGATTATGGGTGTTGCTATACCCACCCTGGAGCAGATATCCAAATACATTATAAGGAAGGGAGAGCTGCCACAGGCTCTTTGCCCTTTTGGATCTTGCTGTTTAGCTGTTTTCCACCACCATGAAAAACTCTTCCATGTGCCACTCTGCCTTGGAGCCAGTCAAGTATGGACTGAAACCTCCACTAACTGTGAGCTAGATGAACCTTTCTTTTCCTAACCTTGGGTGTTGGGTATTTTGTCCCAGCACTGAGAGAAAAGTAACTGAGACACTCGCACAAGAGAATGAAACTGGGTTTGAGCTCCTAGCACTATCATCTGCGTATTCTGTCCATTTACCAGGGCCGAGGAATGCTGAGTGTACCAAGTTCTATTCTTCAGGACTGGTTATACCACTTCCAGGCACATAGTGAAAAGAAATTAAACCAACGTATCAAAGAGATGGCTGTACTCTCATGCTGATGGCAGCAAAACCCACTCTAGTTAAGTAAACGGACCAAGGGAAGAGTCCATCGGTAGAGGAACTGATGAAGAAAATGTGGTGTGTACATGTATTTAGTCATAAAAAATGAAAGCTGTCAATTATGGAAGTATGGATAGACCTGAGGACCCCAACATTAGGTAAAACAGGCCAGGTTAAAAAAAAAAGTGTATGATTTCACTTCCATATATAATCAAAAGTCATATAAAATAGCAGTTACCAGAGGCCAAGGAAGGAGTGAGACTAGTTAATAGTTACAAAGTCTTGACCAGAGAGAAGGATTAAGTTCTGATGTCAGATTACACAGGACAGCATCTATAGTTAATGATATTCTGCCGTATGGATCAAAGTAGAAGAGATTTAAAATGTTCTCTTTATAGTGAAGTGGTGCTTGACAAGAGACCTAAACTAAATCTCTTGGGTTGACTTATATGCAATATATGTGTTACTTCATTTTTTTCTTTATTTTTTGGCAGAACCAGGGATTGAACTCAGGACCTTGCACTTGCCAGGGAAGCACTTATTCCACTGAGCCATCTTCCCTGCCCCTATATACAAGTATATTGAAATATCATACTCTATAGTTATGATGCCATACAATTACCTGTTAATAAAAAATAAAATTACTTAACATACTATTTGCTCATAATCCAGTGCTGGTAAAAATATTTGTCTGTGGGCACAGAATGAATGGAGAATCATGCATGTATGTACAACACTAGAAATTTCTCCCTTACGTATAGAAATCAGGCAACAATTTTAAATATTAGGAACATTCCTTTCTCTCCCTTTCTTTTCTCTTTCTTTTCTCTTTTCTTTCTTTCTTTCTTTCTTTCTTTCTTTCTTTCTTTCTTTCTTTCTTTCTTTCTTTCTTTCTTTCTTTCTTTTTCTTTTCTTTGACACAAAGATTCCAGTTTTCCAATTTGTCCTGGAGAAATACCAGGAAAGTCTGCAGAGAAGTGTGCTCAAAGATTTGACTTGCAATGTCCCTTTAATATTTAGAATTGTGAACTAAACTACTATTTAAAAATCATGATAAAGAGCTATTAGCAGCAAAGAGGGATGACTGTAATTTATCTTTAAATGAAATGACAAATTGTAGATTTATGTGACAACTATTGTACGGACATGATTTTATGTGTACTTCTGTACCTGTGATCTCAACATTTGTGTGTCCCTAAAATTCATATATTGAGATCCTAATGTCCAAGGTGACCATCTTGGGAAGTTGGGGTCTTGGGTATTTAAGTGCTAATGCTTCATGAATAGGGAAGGAGACCCCAGACAGCTAGCTAGCTGCTTTACCACATTAGGACAGAGTGACAACATAATATTATTTTTTTTTTTTTTGTATATTTTTAGGGAAGGGCCTATAGGGTGCTCAAGGTCTCACTATGTAGATGAGACTTGTAGTGGTTCTCCTGTTTACAGCTTCCCAGGTGCTGGGATTACAGGCATGCACTACCATGCCCAGTCTCAATCTCCATCTCAGCTCACCTCTGAGGTGGGGCTAGCATGGCAGGCCTGGGGATCAAACCCCCAGCCAGTGTCTGCCTAAGCAGGTGCTTTAATTCACTGAACTATTTGGCTAGCCCAACAAGGTGCTATTTTTGAGAAAATGGCCCATACCACACATCAAATCTGCTGGCACCTTGAAATTTATTCTACCCTTCCTCCAAAATAGTAAGGTTGCCGTGGTTAATGGTTCTAATATATGGGGAAATGGGACCAACGACCAGAGGCCCATGCGAAGGCAACATGTCATAGAATTTATTATGCAAGGGTGCAGACTGGCAGAGAGCAAGAAGACTGCAGCAAATGAAAAGAATTGTGTCACTGTTATAGGGATAGAAAGAAGGCAGGAGATATTAGGTGGGAAGAATTTATAAACATCTGTGGTCTACGATCTTTACCAATCTTGTATCTCAGTGGGGAAAGTCCTTGAAGTGTCTGGTATAAATTTCTAGGTATCTCCAATGTCTCCAGATGCTCCAGGACCTTGTCATATCTTATCTTCTTTCCTGGGCTTGTCCATGTCAGCTTCAGTGCTGATCTGGGCTTCCTGATGGGAGTAATGCTTCCATTGGCCAGCAGGTTGGGTCTTGGGAGAATCAGGTTTGGTTCACCACTTACTGTGGTGGCCTGAAGGGATTCCTAAGTTCTTCTGGGCCACAAAGAACTGGATGTAATAGGTGATGCTAAGCAGTCACATCCATGAAGGCAATAGTATACCTACAGTGACTGAATTTGCACCTGCAGAAGGAACATGGCAGGACCATGAAGGCCTTGGGTTTAGGAACTGATAATATTGCACCAGGTCTAGAGCACCTCACACTGGGTCTTCCAGAGCATATCTACCAATGTGATTGACAGGGTGCTGTCTCATGATCTACAGCACATGTTCTTTCCCATACTTCATTCTGTTGTAATTGGGTCTATGAGATGCAACCCACACACATGAACTTCCAATGAGCCTTACCTGAAGAAAGGTTACCGCAGGTCATATCAGCATGTCTGGCATGCATGTGTCCTACTTTGGAACTTTGGAATTTTCCAGGACAGACTCAAAGGTCTTTGTTTTTCTTGTCTCTGTCTCCTTAGAGTAAGACTCAGGACAAAGTTAGAGAGGCCCTGGGAAATGGCCCAAATTCAGGCAAGTGGAGAAAGTTGTCCAATATTCCATGCTCTATTATCTACATTAGTGAGAAATGCATTTATGTTGTTTATGCTCTATCCAGTTCATGATATTTTGTTGTAGTATCTTGAAGTGTCTAAGAGTACACACACATAAGTATGCACAGGAGAAAATGTATATGATCTGGATACTGGAAAGGTTTTTGTGCTTGCATTTTTAAGTTTGAGTTTTAAGACGTGCTTTCATGGAAAAATAAAATATATTTTTAAAATGTTTTATGCAGTTTTAAAACCAAATATATACCTTGGTGACTCAGTTACTTTTCGTTCATTGCTGGAACAAAATGCCCACCACCCAAAATTAAGAAAGTGAAGGTTTGTTTAGCTCACAGCATGTGCAGGTTTCAGTCTCTGCTTGCCTACTCCAAGGCAGGGAGGCACATGGCAAAGGGCCGAAGTTCATGGGGGAAGAAGACAGCAAAACAGTAAGAGCAAAAGAGAAGAAGCAGTGGCAGAGAGCGAGCCTCTCTCCCTTCCTTGTGCTTCATTCAGGTTATCTGCCCAAGGCGGGTGTAGCACTCACACCCATAATCCCAGCACTGAACCATGAATTAATCACAACTCTGGAAGCTTGCCCCAGCATGAGGCTTTGGAGGACACAACTAGAAAATCATAGCATTGTATTCGGTTTGGGGCCTTTCATTTGCTACAGATGGGAGAAAAGGTATGTCCATATGCTCTTCCAAGAAATGTGTATATCAGGGGCCAGGGAGATGGCTCAGTGGAATAGGCACTTCCCAGGCAAGCATAAGGGCCTGAGTTCAATCCCTGATTCCACCAAAAAAAAAAAAAAAAAAAAGAAAAGAAATGTGTATATCAGAGCAAAAGTAAATATAAGAACGAAAAAAGAAACATGTTCTATCCTGTCTATCCTGAAAGCTAATAAAATAATATGAAATAAAAACTTGGAAATAAATGTAACAAGAAAGAAATAGGGACCATATGAGAAAAAACAATAAAATCTTATTGTGGAATATAAAATTTAATCTGGAAAATTTATAAGCATATACTGTTCTCTTTAAGGGAGTATTTACAATCCTAAAACCCTATTTTCCCTGAATTAATATATATTTAATGCAATTTTAATTGGAATACTAAAAAAGAGCTTAAATTAAAATTTTGGCAAAGGAACTTAAATCTCACATAGAACACAGCAACATTTATAAGCAAGAAAAAAGAAAGAGACAGTGATGAAAGTGAAGAAGAATTCCCTATAACATATATCAGGCTAGGCTAAAAATCCACTATAAATGGGTCATATGTCATTGGCATAAAAATAAACATATGGATGGGTGAAAGAGGATGCCGAAGAAATAAAAAGGTACTAGTACATGGGAGGATTTTCTATATAATAGTACAAATATTTCAGGCTGTGTAGGTAGCTCAGCGATCTAAGCACCTGCTTGGCAAGCAAAAGGAACTGAGTTGAATCCCCAGTACCTCATGCTATGCAGCCCCGAACCTGGGTGCTTTGTGCTTGTCCTGAAACTGGGTATGGTGGCACATGGCTGTATTCCCAGAACTAGGGAGGCTGTTTCAGGAGGGTCACTAGGAGTCTGAGCTGCATAGCGAGACCCAGTATCAAATAAATAAATAAATAAATAGCCTTTGCTAAACAAAATTAATTTTGTTTAATTGGAAAAATAAGACTTGAAAAATATTGATGAGATGCTCATTGCTGTTTACCCAGGGGGAAAAATTAGTTGTATCCTGACATTACACCATACACAAAGTAAAGTTATACAGTAATAAAGAATTAAGTGTCAAAAGGAGCCCTGAGAGGTGGGTCAAATATCTTGGTCAAATATCTTGATGGCATGCTGAAAGGGGCTTTCATAGCCTAAGCCAGAAACTAGAACCTATCAATAAAAGACAGGAATTTCACTTGCAAACTACTTCAAAACTTTGCATGGAAAAAGAAGATGTGGAGAGTAAACTTTCTCTCAGGCTCTCACAGAGAGCAAACTGGTCAAACATTGGCCTTGACTCATCCACATGGATGACACAGACAAAGGATCTACAGAATACGGTACAGGATTACAAGATAAACCCTGAGGGGACTTCACTGACCTCATCAGAAACAAAAACTACATGTTTTGGTATATAGGTCTTGCTCTATCTTGGTCTCAACCATTCAGCAGAAAAGTATAAAAAATGAGGTATACAATGTGGGGCCATAATAATAAGTTGAGCTGTAAATGGCTACAGTCGACAACTTCTTCAGATAACTCACTATTGTTGTGGAATGCTGGACTATGTTGGATTGTGTTGCCGAGTTCAGACACCTAAATTGGTTGAATGACAACAGAGTGCCTATCTTTGACAGGCGTAGACAAAGGAAGGGGTATAGAAAGGAAAAATCATGATGTGTATGTATGGACAGTACAGTTGGGATAGATTATGCCATTCTTCTACATAATTCTATGAGAGGCAAGATTTGCACTGATGGTGGTTGGACAGGATATTATGTCGGCTTCTAGTACTATGGACAACCACTAGGAAAATAACAAGGTAGAAAGTATTAATTATTGAATCTGTGATATAATTGAGGTATAAAAAGTAAGATAAGTAAACATCTACACTCTCTTAATTCACTGATAAGAGACTTCTGCTACAATAATGTCTGTAAGTATAATATCATGTATGCACCTTGTACAATACCAAAACATTATGAAAATAGTTTTCAATTTATTAATTTATCAAATCTGTCCAGTTATGGTGTCATAAAACTGTCTCATTGATATTTGTACTTCAATAAAATAAAAAATAAATTGAAAAAAAGAGCAAACAATGGATTAAAATATTAACTATTTCATAGAGAACATGTGCTACCAATAAAGTTCAGAAAGAATTTTCAGGCAATAAAATATTTCCATAATTTATACTTAATATATATTTAACTGATAATCCTTAAACATCAAACCACCAAACAGTGTAAATGTAAACTAGAGCTTTAGCATCTGAAAAATTTCAACCAAAACCAGTTGTTTAAGACAATATTTTCTTACTTATACAGGAAATAATTCTGTAATTTTATATTAAAATTTATTATTATTTTCTTCTTTCTCTATAATGATTATTTTCCAAAGATCCATACAGAACAGTTTCTTTGACTGATCTCCATGTAAGCGCATTTTCATATATAAATTCTCACTATTTGTTGTGTTTTCCTTAACAAAGTTTAAAGCTCTTAAATATGGACAAGAAAAACCAAACAAACAACCTAATTTTTAAAAACATGAAGAATTGAGAAAACAATCAGGATTTTTGCTCCTTGAAAGCAAAATCCTACAAGCAAGAAATGCTGGCTTAAATTTACTGGTACACAAGGAAATGAAAATTAAAGTAATGCTGAGATATTATATTCCAACCAATGGACAACCCACACTTTTACAAAAAGCTGTAAGTCTTATTGCTAGAAAGGATACCCATAATCCATATGTTCAGTAGATGCTATAGTTTGCATGCAATTGTTCCCCCAAAGCCTCATGTGGTTATGGGGCAGCTTCTGGAGTTCCTGACTGATTTTTGATCCAATGCTGGGATTATGGGTTGTAAGTGCTGCTAGGACTATGGGTGTGTTACACCAGGCCTGGTGCAGATAGCTTGAATGCAGCATAAGAGACAGACTTGCTATCTGTAGCCACTGTTGCTGCTACTCCTCCCTTTGTTCTGGCTCTCTTCTCTCTGCGGCCACCATGAAAGGTTGCTCTCTATCATGCACCACTCTGTCTTGGAGCCAGCCAAGTATGGAGTGAAACCTTCGCTAACTGTGAGCTAAATAATCCTTTCCTGCCTTCATTTTGGGTGTCGGGTATTTGTCCCACCAATGAGAGAAGAGTAACGGTGACAGGAGATGAAACACAACTGGCATTGTTTACAGCCTTTTAGTGAGGTAATAAGGCAGCATATATATCATTCAATCAACTCTACTTTTGGGAAGATATCACAACAATTAAGAAAAAACATAAAGCACAGAGATTTTATTAGAGCATTGTTCCAATGCTGTGCAACCACTAAAAGAAATTAAAAGAGCGATAGCTGTTGATATGAAGGAGGACCTTCTCTAAGCTGATCATGAATTAGGAAAGCATGTGGAAAAAGTTTATGTAGGCTTTCATACTGAAAGGAAAAACACTCCATTTGTGTGTTTCCTACTTGTCTTTCAGTGTTATTATATAAACATAAGCAAGTATTTGGAAGGACTGTTAAAACTCCTGTGTGTTTTCCAGGGCTCCAGGTGGAGCGGCCTCTGGAAAGAGTGATACATGAGAAGAAAAGAACACAGTGCACAAAGATATTTTTGATTACAATTTTCCATGTGCTTGTGCAGCACTCTGACTAGGAGGATGCAGAGGGAATTGCCTCAGTCCATGTGAAGTAGATTGCGCATACCACACAGCCTAAGTCTGCATAACAATGTAATAGAAGCATGAATTCAGAATTCAAAAGAGCTCCACTGTGACGCTCAGAACCCTCACCATCACATGCATTTACTGCTTTTTCCATGTCCCACCTTATGCTGAGATAACAACACAGTATTTGATGGAGTTGTGAAGGTATTGAGTTAAAGTATATAATATTAGGGTTGGAGAGATAGTTCAGAAGCATAAGCACAAGCTGGCAAGTGCAAGTCCTGGAGTTCAATCCTTGCTACCAAAAGAAAATAAATAAATAAATAAATAAAAATAAAATAAACATTTACCAAAACATAGGTATGAACCAAGTATTCAAAAGTATTAATTCTCTCCATTTTGACTGAGTTATCATAGTTTGTATGCAATTAACTGTATTACAATTATAACTGACTCCTAAAATTGAGAAATTACAACTAATTCCTAAAACTAAGCAATGCTGATAGCCCTGGTCGTTTGCAAAAACAAAATTGTCACATAACTCTTAAAATAGGGATCAAAGGTTTCATGAGACACCAAAGAATATACAACAATCATCGGGGCTCATTCACACACTCACAGGCATGGTCTGCTAAATGGTCACACAGACTCTTGTTATCCGCCCTGACCAGATATTGTCTCATTATTCGCTTGGATGCATATGGTTGGTTTTCATTGCTTTTCACAATTCTTGCCGCGGGCTTACTAGAGAGTAAATGAATAAAGTAGATCAAAGAATAGATGAACAAAGCAGACCGGAAGCACAGGGGCAAGGAAGGACTTGGCGAGTCAGGCAGAAAGGAAATTCAGGCCCCCGCCCAGCTCCTGAGACCGGCCAGAGACAGCGCGCCCCACTCCGCCGTCCTGCTCCATCCCGCCCACCCCCGCCCAGCTCCTGAGACCGGCCAGAGACAGTGGCTGACTCCAGCGGCCTCCTGGATCCCACGCCAAGCTCTCCCAGCGAGAGCGAATTTACAGGACTCACCAGGCTTCCAAGAGCAGTGAGAGTGTGGTGAGTCTGAGGGAGAGCCTTTGGCTTCTTCCCACACGCGCTTCACAGATCCCTGTCCCCAACACCTCCCCGGATCTCCTGACCTAAAGCCCACTGATTGAGTGGGAATCTCCCCGATTCTCTGGGCATCAAAAGTCAGTGAGTGTAGAACTCCAGGCCCGTTGTGCCTGAGATACATTTCCCAGGGAGTAAGCTGCCCGTCACCTCCTGTGGCCGGGTGACAGCCCCAGGCACACTGTGCCAGAGAAACACTTCCAGGTGATTACTGGTCCCACCCCACAGCCCCAGACCCAGTGCAGGTCAGCCTGGAGTGAGAACTACTAGCCTGCCACACCGGAGGGACATTTCTCAGCAATCCACGGTCCCACGCTACAGACCAAAACCCAGCACAGCCTGGCCTATGAGTGAGGGCTCCAGGCCCACTGCACCAGAGGGACCTTTCCCAGCCTTCTTGGGTTACGGCCTGTAGACCCGGACCCAGCACAAGCTGGCCGGCTCAGTACAGCCTACTCAGTGAAT